>NQII01000188.1:110810-183171 GCA_002778355.1 Clitarchus hookeri | reverse complement strand
GCAACAATATTTACATAGTCTCTTACGGGATAGGGTCAGGAGAAAGTAGGGTTACTGGTAGTTAACGAAGATAGACTCATGCGAGGTTGGATGCAGCGTGGAGTGAGATGGCCGAGCGAGACGCCCTCCCACGCGGGCTGGCGGTTGTTTCCGAGTAACAGCTCGTCAGATTGTGGGGAGAGCGGAGGAGGACAACCTGAGCAGGACACAGCGCCGTGTGGTGAACTGTTGCAAGGTAGGCTGGTGCTTGCTCACTGCTGTACACCATGGCGCACGCAGCGGGAGTCAGTAACCACCGTGGAGCCCAGAGAAACTGAATGTGTTCCGTCCACTCACGACGAGAGCAGGCGAGGGACCCATTACACACGTCCTGTGGCGTCGCCTGCCGAGCTGCGTTTTAGTGGCGGAAGCGCGAACCAGCAAGCAACAGAGTACTGCACACAGCTAACGTCGGCTTACCTTGCGACAGTTCACCACACGCCACTGGCAGAACAGCCTTCCTTCGCGCTGTTAGGATGCGCATTACGCCGGCGCACGGGAAGATAAAGATGTGAAATATCACATTTCCCTGTGTTTTAAATCTAGAAAAGCGCGCGGCAGCACCTGTGCAGCTATGTGTTGTGTGTTTGGCTTCCTGATAACGCAGTGTTTCAAAGATGATTTGCAATAGCAACTTGAATGACACGATACTGTGCACTCTAAAAAATTGTTTGTACTTTTACAAGAAAAATCCTTGGAAACCCAGTTACCAAGAAAATTATTTTTTTAACACTAAAAACAGTTTTCTTATAAAAACTGCAAAATACATATTTTTAATATTACAAATGATAGCGCTGTATTACAATTTACACTGCAGAGCCAAAAAAACTGGTATAGGCGTGCGTATGCAAATAACAGGGGTTTGTAACCAATCAGAGTAACGCGATGCGGTCGGCAGCTAGATCGGTTACTGCTGCTACAATGGCAGGTTATCAAGATTTAAGTGAGTTTGAACGTGGTGTTATAGTCGGCGCACGAGAGATGGGACATAGCATCTCCGAGGTAGCGAAAACATTTGGATGTTCGCGTACGACCATTTCACGAGTGTACCGTGAATATCAGGAATCCTGTAAAACATGACATCTTCGACATCGCTGCAGCCGGGAAAAGATCGTGAAAGAACGGGACAAACGACAACTGACGAGAATCATTTAACGAGACAGACGTGCAACCCTTTCTCAAATTGGCGCAGATTTCAATGCTGGGGCATCAACAAGTGCCAGCGTGCGAACTATTCAACGTACCATCATTCATATGGGTTTTCGGAACCGAAGGCCCACTCGTGTACCGTTTTTGACTGCACGACACAAAGCTTTATGGCTCGCCTGGGCCCGCCAACACCGCCATTGAACTGTTGATGACTGGAAACACGTTGCCTGGTCTGACGAGTCTCGTTTCCAATTGTATCGGGCGGATGGACGTGTACGGGTATGGAGACATCCTCATGAATCCATAGACCCTACATGCCAGCAGGGGACTGTTCAAGCTGGTGGAGGCTCTGCCATGGCATGGGGCGTGTGCAGTTGGCGTGAAATGGAACCCCTGATACGTCTAGATACGACTCTGACAGGTGGCAGGTACGTAAGCATCCTGTCCGATCACCTGTACCCATTCATGTAGATTGTGCATTCCGACGGACGTGGACATTTCCAGCAGGACAATGCCACACCCCACACGTCGAGAGTTGCTACCGAGTGGCTCCCGGAACACTCTTCTGACTTTAGACACTTCCATTGGCCACCTCAATCACCAGACATGAACATTATTGAGCATATCTGGGATGCCTTGCAACGTGCTGTTTAGAAGAGATCTCCACCGCCTCGCATTCCTATGGATTTGTGGACTGCCCTGCAGGATTCATGGTATGAATTGCCTCCTGCATACCTTCAGACATTAGTCGAGTCCATGCCACGTCGTCTTGCGGCACTTCTGCGTGCTCGCGGGGGCCTTACACGATATTAGGCAGATGTACTAGTTTTTTTTGGCTCTTCAGTGTATATTATTGAGAAGTGTACATAAAATTATTATTTTCTTCTAGAAAAAAAATGTGATGAATTAATAACAGGAAGTAACTAGAAAAAATATTTAAAAAATATAATAAACGAAAAAAAAAAAATTACGCTCTGTCAGTCCGTGGACTAGAACCCACATTCCCTTGTATAACCAGACCGCACCTTCAACCACAATACCAAGTTGAATACTGTAACATTATTCTCACATATTTTTATAGTAAATATAGCTTCAAGTACCTACAAAGTATCAGGGAAGTTATTTGATTNTGTCAGTCCGTGGACTAGAACCCACATTCCCTTGTATAACCAGACCGCACCTTCAACCACAATACCAAGTTGAATAACATTATTCTCACATATTTTTATAGTAAATATAGCTTCAAGTACCTACAAAGTATCAGGGAAGTTATTTGATTNATAACATTATTCTCACATATTTTTATAGTAAATATAGCTTCAAGTACCTACAAAGTATCAGGGAAGTTATTTGATTAAGAAGGATGCGTTTATTTCATTTTATCGATTCTGTTGTCGAGTCGAAAGATTTGGACGTCTCTTAACAACGATGTCTTGAGAGCCGATTTAACTGTTCTGTGTAGCTGGGAAACATTAACAGTTAACAAGTAATACGGTCACGTTTTATTGAAAATGTAGTTTCATTATGATTATTTGAGTTGTTTTGAGTGTTTTACGTTATTCAAATTTGCAATACATTCTTTTTGCACGCAACTACACTTTACATCACCCACAGTTTTTGCACGCGCAAACAGCTATATACGGTTTTACGTTGTTGAGTGTCCGCCATTTTGCTGAAGCTCGTGGATGCGGGTCAGTATATTACAAACACTTCTTGAGGTCTATTACAAACACGGCCCTTGAAGTCTTACAAACAAGTAGTTTCACGAGAGAAATCTTAGTACTGTTACAAGCAATTGTAAAAACACAAACAATTTCTTAGTAAAAATTACAAATTTGTTTTACAGTGTATCATACTACAGATGTACAGGGCCCCGCGTTGGTATGGCCGCAAACACATTACATGTGAAATTGCTTAAAAAATTAAAATGTTAACTAAAATTTTACTTTTTTGTGGAGGGGGGAAAGGTGGGCTCTGGTTCGTTTCATTAACACGGACACGTACGCTCTAAATTATAATAAGTGAAAAACCACTGATTCGCAGTCAAATTCAACTTCTAGAATCAGTGAAAATTGCTCCAATTGGAATCGGTGGAAAACCACTGGTTGTTTCTGTGAAACAAATTCACTTATTGAATAAGTGACACCTAATTTCCATGCGGCGAATTAAATATCGTTTTTAATGAATTTAACCAAATCGTTACTAGAAATAAACATATTTCCAATAGTCACTCTTTACATTGTGCAATTTAAAGTAACTTAAAAAAAGTGAAGAAAAAAAAATCTGCGGCTAGTGTTTGAACTCTCAGCATCCCGCATCTAGACCGTTACCTTATCAGGTAAGCTACCAAGCGAATGGTGACTATAAGGGAAAAAATATATGTATTAATTTCTTTGTCGAAAATATGTAACTTTGTTACCGTTAATAGTTTAATTGGCAGTATAAAGATTGCTAATACAAATAGTACGTATGAATGCACTCACTTCACCACATTTAATGCAGTTTAAATCTTCAAACCAAGCTCTATCATAATTCGTGAAAACGAAACGTAAGACGAAAAACGAAGTGAAAGACTGATTGTTCTTGTTGCCTCATTAACAAAAATATGCTTTGTGTGTCATTATTTAATTTGATAGACTTGTTTAAATAATCAATCAGTAAAAAAAAAAAAAAGACAAATCACTGAAAAAAAGCGAATGAAATGGTTGATGTATCAGTGGAAAATGACACTAAACCAATAAGTGATGGGTAACAGGCATTTTTCACTCATTCATGAATTAAATTGACTGAAGTCACTTTTGGAGTAGTCAGGCGCTGTCAACTGATTTATATAGTGAATTTCTCACTGATTCAGATTAACTGTATACCTTACTCCGAAGTTAAACCTTGTGCTACGTCACTATACAACTGCGTCCTCGTTAAACATGAGATCCATGAAGAGTGCACTTAGCTGTGTGTTTGTTCATTTCCTCTATGTAGGTATCAGGCTATGTGACGAATGTAGGTATCAGGCTATGCGACGAATGTAGATATCAGGCTATGCGACGAATGTAGATATCAGACTATGCGTCGAATGTAGATATCACGCTATGCGTCGAATGTAGATATCAGGCTACGCGACGGATATAAACATCACGTTATGCGACAAATGTATGTCTCAGGCTATGCGACTGATGTAGATATTAGGCTATGCGACGAATGTAGCTATCACGTTATGCGACGAATGTATGTATCAGGTTATGCGACGGATGTATGTATCAGGCTATGCGACGAATGTATGTATCAGGCTATGCGATGAATGTTGATATCCAGCTATGCGACAGATGTAGGTATTAGACTATGCGACGAATGTAGATATCAGTCTTTGCGACGGATGTAGGTATCAGGCTATGCGATGAATGTAGATTTCAAGCTATGCGACGAATGTAGATCTCAGTCTATGCGACGGATGTAGGTATCAGGCTATGTGACGGATGTATGTATCAGGCTATGCGACGAATGTAGATGTCAGGCTATGCGACGAATGTAGCTATCACGTTATGCGATGAATGTATGTATCAGGTTATGCGACGGATGTATGTATCAGGCTATGCGACGGATGTAGGTATTAGGCTATGCGATGAATGTAGATGTCAGGCTATGCGACGAATGTAGATATCAGTCTATGCGACGGATGTAGGTATCAGGCTATGCGACGGATGTATGTATCAGGCTATGCGACGAATGTAGATGTCAGGCTATGCGACGAATGTAGCTATCACGTTATGCGACGAATGTATGTATCAGGTTATGCGACGGATGTATGTATCAGGCTATGCGACGGATGTAGGTATTAGACTATGCGACGAATGTAGATATCAGTCTATGCGACGGATGTAGGTATCAGGCTATGCGATGAATGTAGATGTCAGGCTATGCGACGAATGTAGATATCAGTCTATGAGACGGATGTAGGTATCAGGCTATGCGACGAATGTAGGTATCAGGCTATGCGACGAATGTATGTATCAGGCTATGCGACGGATGTGGGTATTAGACTATGCGACGAATATATGTATCAGGCTATGCGACGGATATAGGTATTAGACTATGCAACGAAAGTAGATATCAGTCTATGCGACGGATGTAGGTATCAGGCTATGAGACGAATGTAGGTATCAGGCTATGCGACGAATATAGGTAGAAATGTTCAGATTAGGTTCACACAGCAACGTCTGTCAACCCTCGTGGCGCAGTTGCTTGATACGTCAGCTTACGGTGCGAGAAGTTCTTGGTTCGAGTCCCAAACAAGACGTGGATGGCGTGCTGTTTTTAGATGCCAGTGCCTTCCCTCCCGATACGTTAGATACTGGCATTAAATTGAGACTTACAACAAGGTTTTATATCCACGTAGAATTGGAAATTGCCAGCAGCTTACTATCTAAATCACTAAATAAATTACTACGCCACGAACCTGTATTACATAAAGTAAGTGGGCTTACAGCTCGATATTGAAAGTATTCTGGCTGTGGAATGTCTCCCGAATTAAAGTCTGCGTATTTTTATAAAACCTTATAAAATAACGTTATTTATAAAAAAAATCATAAAAATAATATTTGCTATTTTAGTATTGTTCACTTGCAAATTAGCCTCGAACAACAATTCGACGGCTTTAGATTGGCTTAAAACATTTTATTTAATTACACGAATTTAATATATTCCTTTTAAATGCATCATACAACTACCTACAGTTACACTTTTAATTTAAAAAATTTACCGTTAAAATTATCGGAAAATATTTAAATACAACCGTAGGTGGATCACACGCATTGCGGCTTAAAAATAATTTTCATTCAAATCCCAGGGAAAACAAAACATAAAAAACAAATATTTAAAGATTTTCATTATATCGTTTAAAAATGTTTTTGAAGCAAATACAGATTTAAAATGTCACATACCCAGCGAGCAATTTATAAATTTTCTTTCCTTTGTCACGAAACAAAATATCTACCAAGTAGTAACTAATAAAATACAAAATATTGTAAAAATCTATGAACCATTTAAATCACTGAGCAACATAAACAGGTATACAGATTTTAATTGACAGTGGCCATAAGCAGTAACTAATAACATGATAAACGTGATGTTGTTGATAGGATTCATTCCGTCCATGGGAATTATTCATGTAGAATTATTGAGAATTGCTCGAAATAAACCTGATGGACATTTTCAGCTTACGCCTTGTTCTGCAGGTGCCATACGCAGCAACTTTCAACACAATTGTTTAATATAAACGTACGTTTCCAGACATATGTGTATAGGTTTTTTGTGTTACTATTGATCCCAACAATCTATTTCTTGAGATTCGGCACTGAGTTTACGAACATCCGGTATTTCATGAGCTATCCAAGTGAAGCCATGCAATTTTTAGGAATGTAAAAGTGTTAATAATGTGCAGGTTCGTGCTGTAATGTTTATATGAAACAAGGGACACTGGTTCAGAAGACTTGCGTTTCAATATTACACTCGCAGTACAATGTCAATTCTTAGAGCTATTAGGGCCACGGTGGTGTAGTGGTTAGACTGCTCGCCTCCCACCTAGGCGACTCGGGCTAGATTCCCGGCAAGGTCACTCCCGGATTTTCGCATGTGGGAATCGTGCCGGACGATGTAGCTGGTCGGCGGGTTTTCTCGGGAATCTCCCGTTCGCTCCACCCTTGCATTCCGGCGCTGCTCAATACTCACCACGCTTCACCGTCATCGGACATCAAGATGTCGATGTTAACAGCCCACCCAAATCTCTCCACTCCATTTTAATTAGAACAAATTTTTTTTCTATTAATTCACTGCCAACTTAACTGACAGCTTGTGCGTCAGTGTGTAATGCAGTCGATATGTAGTTATGGACGGTGACATTTTTCAAAGGTTAATTTCAAAAGTGCTCACTTTACCGTGAACTGCCTTTATAGCCGATGACAATACCTGCTATCTAATTGGCTATAACGGAAGAAGCGCCGTTGGCTTAACTGGGCCTACAGAACGCATAACATTTTCCCGTGTTCGCAACACCTGAAATTGTAAATTAAATTGTGTCCGAAAGGGTTGATTACTGGTTTCGTGCACGTGTTGCAAATGGGAAATCTTTGGATGCGTGCTGTACTACCGTCGGCACACAACCCCTGTCTCATTTTTACTGTCAGCGTCGTGTTCTGCTCGGTTTATATGAAACATTCATAACCTCATGTAGTAGCACGAATCAGTTACTCACAGGGAAGATCATTGGCCACTGAGTCTCGAAACAACTTTCCTGTGCGCACCGTGCAGTTTCGCACAGTGGGTGCGAATGAGTTAAGTCGCCTACGCACTGACGTGTCGAATCTGCAACCCGCCGCTCACGCAACGAAGCGAGGTGTGCTGAGAGTCAGTCGACGTCGCGCCGGGAAAGAACGAAGGATTTCGAGGAGTGAGTGAGTTAGTGAAGAGATCCGGGCGGCTCTTAACAGCGAGGTCTTGAGAGCCGACGAGGGTGATAGCGGAGCATCCCCGGAATGAAAGGGACGGGGGGAAACCGGAAATCCCCGAGAAAACCCCGTCGTCCAGCGGCATCGCCAGGCTCGAGTCCCACATGCGAGAATCCGGGAGTGGCCCGGCCCGGGGATTGAACCCGGTTCGCCGTGGTGGGAGGCGAGCAGGCTAACAGCTCAGCCACCGCGGCCCCATTTGTCGAAGCATCAAATAATCATATCAAGGTAATATACACTGGAGTAACTAATTCATTCGCTCTTTAGAAAACGGGAATTTATTTATCGCAGCAAGCATCACCGTGTTTTCAAATTAAATGGACATGCAGGATACAATATTTACCATTCTTGGTATACGTCAACAAAGAAGTATTTCCCAGCTGCAAGCATGTTACATACGCACTGAGTATTTTAATGCGATATATAATAAAATTATGATAATAATAATTAAAAATACCACGTTCAACCTTAAAACTTAAATATATATATAAATAAAACCGTACCAACTATTTTTTTTCTCGCGGTCGTCCTTTGAGCTTAATATCCAGCCAGTGTCTTTGACTTTGTTACTACTAGTGTTTATCGCTGCTGTAACCTTGTGATGGATAAAGTTATTAGTCTTTCAGCAGTGGCGTGTAAAATATTCACGTACTTGTTGCTCATTTGTTCGTTTCAGTGCGCTTGTAGGAAAGCCTCTATCCTAGTCCGTCTTATTTTCAACTTTACTTGAGTGTGGGGAATATTTTCTTGGATGTAATTCTCTTCTTGGGTGGGTTCCTTCTGTTAAGTGTGATTCTCTTCATCTTAGGTAGCAGGAACCTTAAATAATAAATATAATAAATAAAACTTTACAGTACTTAGATAAGGTATACGCTGTTCACGGTAAAGTTAGCACTTTTGAAGCCCTAGTTACTTTTTCCTTTCAGCCATTTTTCATCATTTAACCACCTTTTAAAACAAATATTGCCATGTAAGTAATAAACACAGTGTTTATATTCCACCGCATTCGGAAGTTAATGCTTATGGCTAAAATAAAATATATTTATTGACTACTATTCCAAATGAGAGGGCTTTCAAAAGTGCTCACTTTACCGTCAATAGTCTATATATAGGTTTCCTATGCATTTTCAAATGTTACTTGTACGTCAAACATAATTAAAACAATATTAATTATGTTTTTTTTATATCTTTTTCGGATTCCCAATAATCTTATGGATTGAGACCAGAAAATCTCGTGAATTAATACTTTCTTATGCGAATCTAGGCTTTAAATTCACGTATATTTCTGTTACGTTTGCAATTGGATCGCAGTTTATTGTACCTGCCCAAGTGAACTCTGATCCAATAACGTGCCTGCAAGGAAACGAAGTCTGTATCCCGTGCAGCCTGATCTGGGATGAAAATGAATAATACATATGGCACTGGAGTCTAGACTACGAGTCGTTGAACTCGCGAATCGTNCCCGTGCTGCCTGATCTGGGATGAAAATGAATAATACATATGGCACTGGAGTCTAGACTACGAGTCGTTGAACTCGCGAATCGTTCTTGTCTCTACCAATGGACTGTATAGAAATATGTAGGTTATTTTAAGAATGAGGCCGGGGTGATAAAGTGGTTCGGGCGCTTGCCTTCCTCCAAGGCGAACGGGGTTTGATTCCCGGCGGGTTCGCTCCCGGATTTCCGCACGTAGGAATCGTGCCGGACGATGCCGCCGGTCGGCGGGCTTTCTCGAAGATCTCCCGTCGCATCCCGGCGTCGCTCCATACCCACCTCACTTCACGTCAACAGCTCTCAAGATCTCGTTAAGGTCCACCCTGATCAGTTACAAATCCCATTCCAGTACAGTGTTGTTCGAACTTGCTAACGGAAACTACATAACGTGTCGTGTTAACGGACGTTGGATGGCGAGGGAGCATTTCTGATTGTGGGATTTTCAACGACAGACCACTGCATACCTTGACGATAAGTATATTTTTGGAATACCCTAAATCAACGGAACTGCCTATTTGTTATTTTGGCCACACACTGTTCAACTTGTAGACATTATGTGTGACTACGTTTTCCTCAGATAAAATTTTTTTTATATCATGTTTTTTCTTCAAAATGACGTCAAAGTCTAAATTTTACTGTTTTTGTGAGGTACAAATAAAATAAACCAAATTATTCGCAGAACATTTAACAAGGGTAGCAGAAAAGTATTGTCTAATTCATTTTAATGTATGCTTACCAAAAGCTATTTTACAAAATTTAAGAGGCGATGGCATTTCCTTGTACGATTTTATAGACGTCTTGAAGTAGCTCTTGAAATATGTGTTCTTTCAGTGTGAATTATCTCATTCATGTAGGTAGGTTAGTTTTAATTATTTGTACATTCCTAAAATAGTAAAATTGTGATTAGAACATCTATTTATGTAAAAAAAACCATGCACTAAAAATTTTTTTGCAAGGAAACAGTAGTAGCAGATAACGTCTAAAAGTAGAACAGTATGTGGTACAAATATAAAACAACAAATTACTTCGTGGCCAACGCTCTTGAAGTAAGTGCCTTACATCTTTGCTGCTTACAGTATTCTCGCCCTTGGGTAAAACATAATTAAAAGCGTACTCAGGCAATTCCAAGAAGGAGTCGTATAAAACCACTTTCGAATATCAATTAGGCATAGGTCTCAGGATGGTCGAAAACTGTTTTTTTTTTTAATTAACAGCTCTGGTATTCAGGCTTCTCAGAAACATAAATTTTGTTAGAACTCGAAAAGCCTCAGTCAGTTGTTATGGCGATTTACACCATTATTTTGGAACTTATCTATTAAGTTTGTGTACACCACCAGATTTACCGGTATACGGCGTGTTTGAAGGAGGTTCACGGAGGAAGGACCAAGAAATGTCTTCCATGATGCCATTTAGGAATGTCCACAGAAAGTCCTTGCCTAGTTTAAAAACAATAATATCTACATAGTAGTTTTGTAAAGGAGCAGGTGTGGTTTTTTTTTAATTTTAAATTCTTCGTGTATAAAAGTTCCTATTTAAATGTTTCTTCTGAAGAGGGTCAAATGTTAAGGTTTCAACATCTTCGTCAGGTTTTGCTGGTACACAGCAATGCTAGCTTTAGCATGTCCATTCTCGGCAGAGGGTTACCTCTTCCCACCGAGTAATGGAAAGCCCCATAAGCAAACCTTCGGATCTTGTATCTTTGTGCGGTGCTGGCAACAAATTGGGCCTTAATGTGCATTATACACTGAAAGTCGCAGTGAAGAGGCAAAGACGGGCTTTTTTTCTGAAGTGAGTTTTTATTAACTTCTCGCAGTTCAATAGTTTTCAAACGAAATCACGCATTCAGTACCACAACTCTACATACTCGTATACAGACCCGTTTTTATTGTTGATGTGGTACAGGCACAGAAAACATGTATACCAATACACAAGTATTTTTCAAAAATATACACGAATTTTGTGAATTATGGGTTCTTTATTTCCGATACATGGATGTTCTCCGTACATTATACAAGAGATGGAAAAAATAATATGAACACCTGACATATACACACTATTTATTCATTAATAAGGTGTTGGGCCACCATTTTCTTTTAGAACAGATGCAATTCTTCGCGGAATAGATTCGTAGGGTGTCTGAATAGTTTCCAACCGAATGTTGTCCCATTCTTGTACCAAAACATCCACCAATTGCTTCAATGATGTTGGAAATGGAAATATGCTCCTCACTCTCTGCTCTAAAACTCCCCATAACGGTTCAATTATGTTGAAGTCTGGCCAGGGAAGATGTTTTATGATATTCTGATGCTCCTCAAACCAAGACTGAACCTTTTTGGCTGTGTGTAGGGGCGCATTATCATCTTGGAATATGGCAGTGTTTGGCAGCAGTATGCTAGTCATAGTAAGAACTTCATAATTGAGAATGTCGAGATATTCATTAGCAGTAATCCGGCCAGTGATGTGAATGAGAGTACCAGCTGAATACCACGATATAGCCGCCCAAATAATAACGGAACCTCCCTCATGCTTGACTGTAGGAAGCAGGCAGTCCGGATCGTAGGCTTCTTTTGGGGTTCTCCATACATAAACCCGGCCGTTTGTAGGAAACAATGTAAACGATGATTCATCGGACCATACCACATTCTTCCAATCATCAAGTGTCCAGGTTTTATGATCGTGGCACCACTTCTTTCGCAGCTTAGCGTTGGCTTCCGTTATAAAGGGTTTGGCAATTGCAGCCCTTCCATGAATGTTAGCTTTGTGGAGCTCCTGCCGTACTGTTTTTGTCGAAACAGTATTACTGAAGTGAGTGTTGAGTTCTGCTGTCACTTTTGCCGCGGTAGTTTTATGTTGTCTGGCCACAATTCTTTTTAATGTTTGTAGTCTCTATCAGTTAACTTTGGGTTTCGCCCATTATTCCTCTTCGCCGATGATGTTTTACCATGTTTTGTGTATGCTGTCATTGCCGTGGATACTGTCTCTCGTAAAACGTTAAACAATTCAGCTGTTTTCGTCACAGACGCTCCACCTAACCGAGCACCAACGATTTGCCCTCTTTCGAAGTCTGAGAGATCACACATTTCACCGATCGCTTGTTTTAACCGTCGCGGAACAAAGCGTATAATACACTGAAATATAACCTACAAGACTTGGCACGTAAACTGTGCAATACATACGCGTCGAATTATTTACACGGAAGCAGTGTTGCCAACATGCAACAAAATGTACTATATTGCATGGTGTTCATATTATTTTGTCCATCCTCTGTATGTAATTAGTACACGACTATAAAATAATGTAGAAAAAAGAAATGCTGTGTCCAACAAACTCTAAATAAATATNTGTATGTAATTAGTACACGACTATAAAATAATGTAGAAAAAAGAAATGCTGTGTCCAACAAACTCTAAATAAATATAAATGAGACACCTTGCCCCATTCCCCTTCTCTGCTGTTTTTCAACTTCGCTTTTCCCTTCGTGTACAGCGTCCAGGAAATTTACCACTTTTCTTTTACGCTCATCTTCCGCGCGCCTTACTTTTAATGCAATATATTTACAAGCGTAGCTTTTTTTTTTTTTGTGTTATAATGGAGTGGGTCCTTGGGATTCAAAAGAATGGGGAATATTTGGTAAGCATAACGAAAATCACCTNCGCGCGCAGCACTACGTTGTCACGTAAAATCTTCGCCCGTAAAACCGACTTTACAGGCAACCATTTTTTTTGTTGTGTTTATTTGTGTTATAATGGAGTGGGTCCTTGGGATTCAAAAGAATGGGGAATATTTGGTAAGCATAACGAAAATCACCTNATTTGTGTTATAATGGAGTGGGTCCTTGGGATTCAAAAGAATGGGGAATATTTGGTAAGCATAACGAAAATCACCTTTCTTCCATCCAAAATCTTTGTTGTACGTACTCGCCGAGGGACGAACATCTATTCGCGGTTACTTCCAAGTATTCTGAAGCTCTGCTGAAGTTCTACTTTTCGGCCGCCCACAACTTACCCTCATGCTCCATGCGTGTATACTCGACGTATAGGGGCCAGGATAAAAAACGATTAGAACAAATTCGCCGTAAATTTTTGTGCTGAACAAACATACACTTATGCCTAACAGTAAAATTTATTTCCAACATTGCAACCTGAAAACCTGAATATGTTAGTATGAAAAGTTTATAAACGTTATGAAACTTTATAAACAGCATAAAACCCTCAGTTCAATAATAATTTACTTTTTCTTATTATTCATTACCAATATACCCCTTTCTTCACCATTTTTAATTCGTATTGACTAGGAGTGAGTGAGAGAGTGAGTGCAGATATTTGGGCGTCTCTTAACATCGAGGTCTAGGGAACCGACGAGGGTGAAGCGAGGTGAGTGTGGAGCAGCGCCGGAATGAGCGGGGTGGGGGGAAGGGGAGATCCTCGAGAAAACCCGCCGACCAGCGGCATAGTCCGGCACGATTCCCACTTGCGAAGATCCGGGAGTGGCTCCGCGGGGAATCGAATCCGGTTCCCCTAGGTCTAACCACTACACCACCGCGGCCCCAGCGGTTTTAAGCCTACGCTACATTCGCAACAGCACACATAGAATACGCAAATAAAGCACACACACAGACACAGCACAATACCCCATGCTACATTCGTGCAAAACACGTCTATTCCGGAAATTTTCCGGGTATTTTTTTAGGAAGGTCGCTTCCGTTGAAATAATTTATGTTGTATGTTTTTAGTGGCTCTTTCCAATGTTAGCAAAAACCGTCCATTTTCCCGTTAATGTTTGTTTACTATTAAAAAAAAGGCTCCCCTTTCCATGTTCAGTTTAACTTCGAGTAAATTTCAATACTACGTTATATAAATATCTATTATTATCAGAGACTTTGTTTTCGCCAAATTTACGGCCGTTACCATATTTTTCTTTTACAAATAAGCATTACATTTCATTGTTAATTTTTTTTTGTTTTGAACATTATTTTCTCCTTCACAAAACGTTTACCTCCGAAATTTTTCATGTGTTTATTCAGATGGTAAATTAATAACAACCAAATACTGTAGTCTAGTCAAACACATCAATTTTCTTTTTAAAAAAAATATTAGTTTCCAAGTTTATTAGCATAGTACACGTACTGTTTCTTGATTGGTTGCACACAGAGCACGACGCACAGCGCACATAAAAGTTAAATAGTTGGTTTACTTCGTATGCGCCGTGCTTGTGCTATTTTTCAACGCGTGTGCTGTGCTATGCGTAGATGTAGCGACTGCTATCGATTTGTGTGCGCGGGTCCGGGATGCGTCTGTGATGCGTGCTAGCTATTCCAGATTGTAGCCTCACACTCTGCGTACTTCATCTCGAGAAAGCAACGCTATTCATGTATAATCACAGGTGAAAGTCTTTCTATTAAAACATCTGGTCCCATGGTGTAATGGTTAGCACTCTGGACTCTGAATCCAGCGATCCGAGTTCAAGTCTCGGTGGGACCTGATGAATAAGTATTTTATTTTAACGTGATTTTTATGGGTGAGTTTTCAATGTTATGCTTACAGCACTTGGCTCTTAATAGTTACGCAAGTCTACAGACCTGGAAGGACGATTACATCGCAAAAAACGAGTGAAATTGTTTGAGGAAGTCGTAAACACGTGACGTAATTTTTTCCTTTCTACCTAAGTATGCATGGAACATTTGCTATGCACGGTTCTTGCATTTTTTTTTTCAATTCCAACCACGAAAGGAAAATCTAGAGTACAAACATATCGGCACAGTATAAAAAAAATTTGGTAGCTTGGTAATTTTTACCATATAAACGTAAGATAAGCTGTAAGACAGTATTCAAACGATTCATGATTCTGACCTTATCGTACTCTAGACAGAGTGCTTTCAAATACAAACGTGTAGTTCACAGACGAGCACAAATTTTATGACCTACATATATATTTGAAGGACTGCTTCTTGTGTATCTCTCGTTTTCATCTCAAATTTACCTTCTGTATTGCACGTTGACTTCCAGTTAACATACTCGATGTATGTTCTAGTGGCCAGCTCCTTAATCAGAAGTTGGGGTAGAAAAAAGTCCCTCCCTATTTTTTTTTGAAAGCGTGTTTGTAATATGACGATTACAAGTGTATGGATATTAGCAGTTAATACGCACATAAACTTATCCATCAATGACAGCAAATCTTTATATGGAAGTCATTGCCGTTTCAGTTTAAACATCTTAGTACATAATTATTGAGTATAATTTCGAAATTTTACATTAAATGTTCGTATTTTTTAATTACCATGTAGTGTTTACTTAGAGCAGTGTACGCTCCTGTCTGTAAGGTAAAGGTGAACCACGTAACAAAACAGTTAACAATTGTAATTTTAATACGTATTTATTGACGGTACAGGCAATCGTGTTTATTCAACAGCGTATTATTACCCGGTTAACTACTTGTCAGCTCTAGCAAGAAGTAGCAAAACGTGGCAAACATTTAATAGTGTAGAGTTACATTTGCTGGTTAGCTTACTGTCATATAAACCACTTTGTTAAATGCAGTAATTGCCCATCTTTATAAGGAAGGTAATCGCACACAGAAGCAAAATTTCTTATCTACTTCTTCGAAGGTGAAGAAACATTTGACGTTTCCCAAAACAGCTCTTCTCCTTTTTGTTGTTACAAAAATTTTCCGTTTTGTAAGAAAATAATTTAACATAGTTCTAAAAGTTACTGTTTAAAATAAAAAGTTTTCAAGTCACGGAAAAAAAAAAAAAGCTACAGTAAATTTTAAAGCCTTTGATAAACTACGTATTGCTTTAATTGCGAATGAATGGTTAAATATTTTATCTAATAACGTGTAATTTATTCCTGTATTTTTTTTATGCATCACACACGCTCACGTAACCAAATGAGTTTATCAAATATCTAATAAAAAACACCAAGCCATAAAACTTATATACATACGGCACACACAATATACCTATTATGTTTGTAATTAAGGCACTNTTATGCATCACACACGCTCACGTAACCAAATGAGTTTATCAAATATCTAGTAAAAAACACCAAGCCATAAAACTTATATACATACGGCACACACAATATACCTATTATGTTTGTAATTAAGGCACTTAACTATATTACATCGAATTTGCCTAATAAAATGACGACAACGCATAGGTATTGACATCCCAAATGAACAGCTATACATGAGTCTAGGGCGGGGAAGGGTAGGACATTGTTCCTTAGTTTGAAATTAATTATAGACGGGATTGTAACATGCATTTCGGTCACTTTCATACTGACTCTAGGAAACACCAGGCATTCTTCTTAGTTTAGTGACTGTTCACGGTAAAGTGAGCACTTTTGAAAGTCCTACTCTGTTTCTACTTTCAGCGTATCTATCAAACACTGCCATATGACTTTCAGCTGGTGTTTATGTCTACTGGCTCATGTGTCCACTGCATACTCATTAGCATAACGTTATAAATATTGTAATCAGCACTATAAACACGTACATGTTAATTTGAGTAAATAATATTGATTTGTAAATATCGACTGGTGATCATGATTCCTTTTCTGTTTAGACATAAATTAATGCGTTTAACTGCAGTCAACTCTTCTGAGGTCGTAGGAAAATATGTTTGATTTAGGTTGTAGACAGAATGGCAGAAGAGTTAAACATGATTATTTTATCCCGTTATAAAAACAACGCCAGTACGTTTCGAACGTTCACCTTTAAAAAGTGCGAATCGCTGAAACGCCCTCCCGTTGAAGAAAGGCACATTTTTAGGTAATACGGTGTATTTACTACTTCACACAGAAAACTACGTGCCTTAAAAAGTCCTTAAATGAGCTACGAATTATGTTCAACAACGTTTACGAGTATAGATACAATACGTAAATACCACACAAATCAATACTTCAATACATAGCTACGCACAAGGAAATGGCGGGCGTTGCTATTACACTACGAAATAATTGTCATGAAACTGAGTCGGAACGGAATTGATCCAAATTTTTACAGGGTTCTTCCACAGTAATATTTGTCATTCGATGCTCGTTACGTCAAAATTTGTATAGCAACACAATTTTTAAAGCACATAACACTAACGTTTGCTAAGGCCTACTGCTTTGCTTACGAAATAAATTACTTTGCACCTTTAAAATGAAAAATGCCTATACTGACATGAATGTGACTTCCCCATAATACCAACAACACTGTTACAAGACACCTGAGGGGCGTATCAGAGTTCGTGATGGATGGAGGTCTTAATTAAAATAAAAGAACTAAATCTTATTTTAATTTATTCACACAGCTATTATTTACAGCATTAATCTATCTACATCCACTATTACTATTTTTATTTCTCGGTTAGCGCATTATTTATTGTCTATTTCAACTATAATTTACGTCCTTCTTAATGTCACTGTTTAGTTATAGTTAGGGGCACTGATATTTCGCGAAAAGATTTCGATACAAGATAGAGTCCAAAGCACTGTAGGGTCGTCCAGCTTCTTTGATTGGCTAAAAAATGTTGTGGCCCGTGTTAACCGTTTGCGCACGAATCACGGAGGTTCAGTTTCTGAGTTACTTAGTCCTGAGTGGCTTGGTCAAAGACGGACACGGAAGCAGCAGCCAATTTATGTGTAACAACAGCTTGAGGTGTGTATGTAGTATTGAAGTCTACCGTGTGCTCCGATTTTTACGGGAAAAGTCACTGGCCCTAGTTATAGTCAATGAACTCATACTCATCATGAACTCACTTTCTGTCTGTCTGTTGTCACCATTTGTAATGTCTTTCACTCACGCATCCAGTCCACTAGTCCAGCCTGCCAGCCGCACTCTTCACTGCTTGATACTCGCAGTCGCAGGTTTTCCTCCCGTCGGCCACTTCTCCCGCCTCTCGCTCGTCGTCTGTCGCTGAAACTCCAGCCACTCATCCACTCGTAAAATCCCGGCTTATTTTTTTTTATAACTTACTCTAAAACTAAGTGTTAGGCGTGGGCCCGCGGTAGGGACGGGAGCTAAGTGCGTCTCAGGGCGAGGCCCCGTACGCATACAAGGGAAGGAATTCATGCAAGGAGACAAGCATCGCGACGGCAAGAGATTGGGCTGTCATGGCCTCATTTTGGCCACGACAACATCCCTGACTGTACTTATAGCTAAACTACTATAACTTAAAAGAGAAAGG
The DNA here is from genome assembly GCA_002778355.1 of Clitarchus hookeri. NCBI lineage: Eukaryota > Metazoa > Arthropoda > Insecta > Phasmatodea > Phasmatidae > Clitarchus > Clitarchus hookeri. The sequence goes on along the minus strand of NQII01000188.1, from coordinate 164,818 downwards.
GGAAAAAACCGGCATAGACACCGTAGAAACCCTTTCGACAGGAAATAATTCAAAATTGTCACATGCATTAGTAGATAACACTACAGGAGACAGATATGTAGGAATCATGCTCTTTATTAGTGGGTAGATAAATACTAGTAGAGAGGGGGTGGTACGTATTCTTCTTTGGATTTTATTCGACGCTGGCTAATTCAGAGTGACGCTTGCCAGAGAATAGGCTGCCAGTAAGTGTCAACAGTTCCAACACTAACAGGCTTTTACTAATTCTAAAAGAGAAGGCAATTATTACCTGTATTAATTAATACCCCAAATTGCCTAATATTAAATGTAAGACCATGGGGACATGTGAGTGTTGATTGCTGTGCTATCTCGTAGCAGGCAAGCCTCTGTATAGATATGGGCTGTGACAGTATTTTCCCATCTGTACCACTACAAGTGCACGGAGCTTCGCTGGGTGTTGTATCTTATGCAATGCTGCACCCTACAGCCACCTCTTCGACCATGGGCCAATCAGAGCCTGCTTCTCTGTTAGGCCGCATAGTGCTTCTCAGAAGTGTAGTGGTCATTGTCGAGAAGTGTTACAGAAAACACTGATTAATAATTATTATTATCTATGCTAAGTCCTGAGTCGTCATTAAGTAACTTAATTACTAAAAGCGGCACAGGAGCTAATATGATAGGCCTGGCAGTGTGTTATATGCCGACTAGGAGCGGGGGGGGGGGCTATGCGCTAGAAGCTACTTTGGTCGCCTTGGTAGCTGAGTCTCGTCAATATCATAGTTCCCAAGGGCAGTTATGAGAGAATTAGAATAATCCTCATTTGATCAATATAAATGCTGAGTTCGTTTACGAAAGAATCCTTCTTGCAGCATTTCTTGTTTTAATTCTGCATGCAATCATCTAATAAGAATATATCTGTGTGCATTTACAGCCAATCGGAGGCATTTATTTCGCACCGCCTACGGTGAATTTAAATGTGTATGCACGGTAGGCCCAAGCTGGGGCTGTATAAGTCATAATGTGGCGAATCATTGACTGATAATGTAATCGTATCCCATTATTCTGCGACAAACCAGATCCACGAGATGCAAGTGGATACAAAGCTGACATACGTCCTTAAGCAAGATTCTCTCAGCCTCCACAAGGCGCCACCATGTCAGCCTTCTATCCATAATCAGGACGACGTATTTCACCTCATCTTTAAACGGAAGGTCCTTCCCAAAAAGAGTGAGATGTGGCAGATTGGAGGGAATGTTACGGCGAGTGAAGACTACTGCCTCGCATTTACCAACATTTATTTTAATTCGCCACAGGCGAAAATAATTTTCAAGCTCACTGAGCTGTGCCTGGGCGCGCTGAGTGGCAAGTTCAGCACTGCGATATCTCGCATAGATGACTGTGTCATTAGCATAAACTCCTAAATTAATATGCCAGTTAGGGCGGCGCAGAATGTCGTTGCTGTAAATATTATAATTATTTTATTATTATAATTTTAATTTTATTATAATTATTTTATAATTATTTTCTTGTCTGAAGTAGCTCCTTCGATTAAGACAGCGAAAGTCCGCCTTTCTAAATGGGAGGCTAATAACTTAATATAACGGCAGAGGAATTGTTTCTCGTACAATTTATAAAGTGGCCCGGCATGGAAAACTCTGTCAAATGCCTTTTCGACGTCTAAGAATACCGTTACATTGCAATGGCACCAGTTAAATGTATTAGTAATGAGCTCGTATAATCTAACGAGCTGATGAACGGTGGAATGATTTTTCCTTATCGCCAACCTGCTCATTAGGAAACATATTTGCTTAGCGAATGTGATTTTCTAGGCGCAGCAATAAAACGCGTTCGTGAATCTTACAGCGTGAACTGAGCAGACTTATGGGGCGATAATTCTGTAAGTGTGTCTGGTCTTTACCCTGTTTAGGAAATGCAATGACTGTGGCACATTTCCAGGAGGTGGGGGAAGTCAACTCCCGGCTCGTGGGGTTGACGCGCTTTTATATCAGTCGCCCTGAGCATCTGGAAGGTTCGACGAACCCCGAGTCAAACTGAGAGAAACGAGGTCAGCAATCCAGAGCATTCTTCAGATGTCTGGAAGACACCCGATACCCAAGGTCGGGAGCGGCACGCGCCCTGCTAGGCATAACAGGCATTCTTTGTAAACAATCCTTTGTGCAAAGCCGCTGCATCTCCGTTTGCAACTGATAGTGCGCCCGTCAATAAATCATCCGCACCTCGCACGCTCTCACGGCGGCCTCCTGTAACTATACGTGCAATATCTAGCTGATGACAATGTGTTTCACTAAACNGCCTCGCACGCTCTCACGGCGGCCTCCTGTAACTATACGTGCAATATCTAGCTGATGACAATGTGTTTCACTAAACTGCATCCACACAATTTAATGTAGAATCTAATTTCCCTCCAAAATACCTACCTTGAAAGTTAGCCGTGGAAGCAATGAACTCGACTTATAGGTCAGTCGTATCACAGAGTAGATAAGTACACAGATACAAAATGGCGTGGCGGTTCCTTTGATACGGACGTACCGATTCTCTTATTGGCTGCTTAAAGCTCTGGGGGAAGAAGACCTTACATCTGATTGGCTACTGCATGCTTTGAAATGTTTCCTATCGTCTGGGCTGCCGGCTGGGGAGTACAGGTTACCAACCGCTGATTGGCGTACGGCGTTCCACCATTTCTCTGGCCAGTGACGCCATTTTTCCTGGCATGTGCAGTTTGGAGTTCGCGGTATAAGCGACTGTATCACCCCTGCGTCCTAAGTACTCCGTGGTAATACTAAGATTGTGTATAGTTAGGGGCAGTGATATTTCGCGAAAAGATTTCGACACAAGATACAGTCCAAAGCACTGTAGGGTCGTCCACCTTCTTTGATTGGCTAAAAAATGTTCTGGCCCGTGTTAACCGTTTGCGCACGAATCACGAAGGTTCAGTGTCGGAGTTACTTAGTCCTGAGTGGCTTGGTCAAAGACGGACACGGCACCAGCAGCCAATGGAGGTATAACAACAGCTGAGGTGTGTATATAGTATTGGGGTCTACTGTGTGCTCCGATTTTTACGCGAAAAGTCACTGGCCCTATGTATAGTCTATTCGCGGAATTTTCACACTTTTTGAATCAGACCTTTGAAAAATCACCCCATGTATGACGTGTTTGGTTGTTACCTAAATATGCCACGTATCACAGGCGCTTTAAACGTGTGTTGAAATAATACTATCCTATTCTTGTTTAAATTGGAATCTTATAATATTATACTATATATAATATTATAATATAATCCTGTACATTATGATATTTAATTTATAATTAATTAGAATAAAGACTGAGATAATAGGTGTGTTGGCAATGCCTAGTAAGAAATAGTTCTTATGCAAAAAAATATTACACTGAGTGCGCACGAATGCGGTGCGTTGTCCCTATAGCGTAATTTTCTATAATCGGCTAAACTTTGTTTGCATGAGGCGGAGGAATATCCTGGAAGTATAACTGTAACGGAGCTTTAGAAAAGTTGGAAGTAACTATAAATTTGACTATACTAATATACACTAAAAGATTTATTTCATTAGTTTAGAAGCGGGATTATTTTGTGTGTGNACTATAAATTTGACTATACTAATATACACTAAAAGATTTATTTCATTAGTTTAGAAGCGGGATTATTTTGTGTGTGCCATACGTCTACTTATAAAAGAATAAAATAAAATAAAATAAAATTTTGACGTTTGGAATCAAGCCAAGTCTACATTTTACTCTTCCTTATGTCAGAGCAGGACTCGACGCCCCAGAGAAAGTACGGTTATCTGGAAGACAAGTTGCTAACTGTCATCTCGAGGTCCTACTTAATGATCTAGGTGTTTAAATTAAGGTTAGGAAACAGCGATACATGAATAAACACTCCTCTGCTCATTACCGCTTACCTGACAGCCGGCTAAATCAACCGCTCATTGTGGAACCCTGACTCTTGAAGTATTGCTTGGCGTGAAGCCCGTATGTGTTGGACTAGTTATTTGGAGATCGTGTTATCTGCATCCTTGAGAAGGGAAGGCCAGTCAAGTCAAAATACGCAAAATGATAAACAGCACCTTCACCTTCACAAATGCAGTATAGATGCACTGGAAATTACTATTCATTGAACTCTTTCTAGGGTTAAATAATCGGGAACGGCATATAAGGAAACAATGTGTAAATTTCAGTTTTATTGCAGTAAAAGGTTGATAAGAATCTATTCATTATTTTATTTTTATGATTTTTGTGAAGTTTTAGAATATATACATAAGAAACAAAACAAAAACCTATTTTATAAAATATTAAATTTTGGTTTATTGTTTGTAATTTTCATTGTTAAATACTATAAAAAATTCATGACATTCCTAAAATAAATGTAATTAAATATTAAAATACAGAATTTGCGTTTTGGTGTTTATAAATTTCATTGCACCTCATATTTCACATGAAATATTTGTAATCCGCGAAGTAGCTTCGTAGGACAGTTTTTCAATTTGCTTTGTTCTGCTGTTATTTAACCCGTGTGCATGGCATTTAAGGATACACCACGTGGTTTTTGTTTCATTGCATTCACGCACAGCTAGGACATTTCATCTTCCGACTAGAGCATTAAATTAGTTCCAGGTAAGCCAAACATTCTTTGGGCGTTTTAATACGACTATAATTTTTTGTGTCGTCACCAAAGTTTTAGTTATTTATTATGTTCTTTTGCAACTGATAATTCCCTCCTGCTTAATTTAAGCAGGCGGAAAAAAATGGGAAACCTTGCAAAAAATAATGTTAACTATTTTGCACAAAGTCTTGAACACATATTGTTTGAAATATACCTGTACATTCCCCCTCTATTTAATTGTATGCGAATACCAACAACTCAAAATATAATTTGTAGGCGTAAAGAAAAAAACAGGTATATGTGGTTCATTAGCCGCCTCTATTAACTCTAGTACATAATCAACCCGTTAAGGTTTAGATGTGTTGCAGGCTTGTTTGCCATGTCTACGAGAGCATGGATGCAGATACATTAACAGAAGTCTCACATTTAAGTAAAATCTAAATGACGTCAATCAGTATTCTGCTCTGAAATCCATCACAGAAACAAGTACACTTATATCTAGTGTTCAGTTTAAAATTCTAGTCGGTTTTATAATATATTGCTGTGCTGAAACACATAGTTCTCATCCTCTTAATATCTCAGAAAACTTTGTACCTATCCCGTGGGTTCAGTGACAGAACGAGATGTTCTCACTTTAGGTTTTACTCTGCGGGGTCAACACATACGAATAAATTGTAGTATCTATTTTGCCCAGTATACGGGGATGTTTTTGAACAACACTAACAGACTCCGACAGGCTATTCCTTACGAAAAAATAACACGAAACACACATATAATATTTTCCCAAAACTGATTATAAAGGAAGTTATGCGCCCCCGAATATTTAATTTTACAATGCTTTTAGTTCAAAATATTATAAACTACTTGCGGGTAAACAACAAATCAGGGAATGGTGTTTTGTAGAACGGAGATCTTATACCTCTGAAAACGTGGTAGGCAATATCATCCCTCTTCATGGTGAAAATAGAGTTTGACATCTTTATTATTGGATAAAAGTATGTAACCTAAGATGCACGCGCTATTTAATACATCCCATGAATCAGCTCGTGTAAATTAACAAAAATGGTTGTCTTCTCGTAACACACTCAGAGGCTAAGTGGCGTAGTGGTCAGACTATTCGCCTCCCACCTAGGGCTCGATTCCCGGCGGGGTCGTTCCCGGATTTTCGCATCTGAGAATAGTGCCTGACGATGCTGCTGGTCGGCGGGGTTTTCTCGGGGATATCCCGTTTCCCCCGCCCTTGCTTTCCGTCGCTGCTCCATACTCGCCTCACTTTATCCTCATCGGCGGTCAAGACCTCGATGTTAAGAGCCGCCTAAATATCTCTACTCGGAATACACTCAAGTGAACAGTTTTCTAGAAGTCCATGCGTGACTCTCAAACCAGAATGCGTGTTGCTTGACATGTATACAACACGCAATACGCGTGTAGGCACTTTAAATTAGGATTCTGTGGGGACTCGCAGCCTCCTTTAAAAGTCATTTTAGGGGGAAACGTATACAAATTTTCACCCTTATATTTTCGTCAGGGGAAATATCGGAACGTCGGCGCTTGTTAGCGTTACCCGAGCCTCGCGCAGCCAATCAGTGAACGGGCACGCTCTCGTCCGTGGAACCACCGCACCATTTCACCTCTGTATGTTTGCCTACTCTGCGGCCACAGCGTACAGCGAGTGTGCGAGGCGTAGTTTACGGTGCCAAGTGGACACACACGGTACAACGGAACTTGTGTTCCTCGTAGCGGCGGTATACGGGCGGACTCACTTCTTGCTTGCCTAGAATGCCGGCAAATGTTTACCTTCCTCAAAGAGTTAATTAACCTCAAGCCCGCCATAGTTATCTCGCTGCGCTCACGGAAGGCCGCCTGGATGAATGCGTGGCGGCTTTGTGTTCCGCAGCGCAGGGCGCCAAGCCACGCGAGTGGCTGAGTGCCTCTGACATGCCTCGTTGCTGGAGACTCGCAAACACGTTGTTGTTTGAAGACACTTCCGCACTTTAACCCCTTTCAGGTCCACTTAAATGTAAGGTCTCGGGTGTTGCAAACAAAAAGTTTTATAAAGCGTGCTGTACTTAAGTCGACACAACACTTGTTTCGTTGACATTGCCAATGAGTAGGGGCAGTGACATTTCGCGAAAAGATTTCGATACAAGATAGAGCCCAAAGCACTGTAGGGTCGTCCAGCTTCTTTGATGGGCTAAATAATGTTCTGGCCCGTGTTAACCGTTTGCGCACGAATCACGAAGGTCCAGGGTCGGATTTACTTAGTCCTGAGTGGCTTGGTCAAAGACGGACACGACACCAGCAGCCAATGGAGGTATAACTACAGCTGAGGTGTGTATATAGCATTTGAGTCTGCTGTGTGCTCCGATTTTTACGCGAAAAGTCAGTGACCCTACCAATGAGCTGAAGGCTATATGTCTGGCTACAGTAAAGAACCAAATTATGGCCTAGACCAGTAAGGCGGTTTGCGAATCATTTACCCACAGGTAGGATCGTTGGTCATTGACCTTCGCAGTGTGCAGTACGGACCGAAAATTACCTACTCGTGCGTAATGTACACAGTTGTGTGCACTGGGTCTGTGTGGGTTACGCACGCACGTGTACGTTTGTACTGCTTTCGCCATTGGACAATTCTTTATTTGACACCTTCGCAACTGTGTGGCCGAACCACATGCTGTGCAGTCACAAGAGAGGTGGATTCTCACTGAGAACCAGCCAATCAACACACGCCCCCCAGTTCAAGTAGATGCGGTACTGTGAATACTACGTTAGTGACAAAAAAAATTACGCGAATTTCACAGAGCTCAGTATCCGCTCACTTCCTGAACGTAAGAATTCCCTTCGAATGCGGAGTGCGATGCTCATTTATTCCGTACGCTAAGCTAATAATGCCAAGGAGCCGCATCTAACGAAGTTTAAAGGTACAAAAACTTGTGTTCTCTAGCTTCGTTACAATGACATTTCGATAATTTAAATTCCTATTTTACTATTAAAAAATGTGTTCTAAAAGGAACGTTTGATCAGTTCGTATCATGATCTTTCTACGTTACATTTATAATTCATCCCCCCTCTCTTTGCCATAGTAGTAAAATAAGTATGTTTCTTTAAAATATACGAAAATTGTAATAAATATATGTATTTCCTGAAATTTATTTTATTATGCAGCAACCCTGAAATAGAATAACTTGTTTTACTAAAATATAAAAAGTTAATATTCATTTAAAATGTAATTTACTTATGGAAATATTTTGAAGTACAAGTTGAGTAATAAGAGTTAAGCATTTAAAATTTGAATGTCACTGTAAGTTATATTACTATATAAGCTATTTGTTACGTTTTTATCCACGGTTCCTGAATAAGAGCCGTGGGGGTACTGCGGTATTCCCATGGTGTAATGGTTAGCTCTCTGAACTCTGAATACAGCTACCCGACTTCAAATCTCGGTGGGACCTTCGTTGCAACTTCTTTAATGCTTGAATGTTTTTTTTTTTTTTTTTTTTACTGAATTTTAGTACGTCATTTTGCTTCAAGTTTAAATCGTAACTCATCACGATACAATAAAAAAAACAATATTTGCAAGAGGCAAGTTTTCTAACTTAAATATAATGTATGTTCAAAGAATTAAAATTCTCGGGTAAGGTTGGAGGACAATCAGGCGCTGAGCTACACACAACTGAAAATGTATAGACTGTTCACGGTAAAGTGAACACTTTTTAAGGCCGTGCATAAAAGTTCCATTCTCCTTATTTGTATCCTTTCGCCACTTGCCAATATAAAAGTGGCCACGTGACTAACAAACACAGCGTATAAATTATCTCTCAAGAGTTAATGTCCGATGCCACAGAGAGATATAATTTTTTGTCTACTATGCCTGACGGAAGGGCCTTAAAAAGTGCTCACTTTACAGTGAATAGCGTATAAGAACATTGTCAAACAAGAAGCGTGTAGCATAGCTTTATTTAAATACGCAAATAAGTTGAGAGAGATTTTGGCCGGGACCTAACAGCTGATGAGGGTGAAATGAGGTGAAGATGGAGTAACAGAGGAATGCAAGGGCAGGGAACGGGATTACCCCCAGAAAACCCGCCGGGTAACGGCAACGTCCGCCACGTTTCCCCACATGCGAAAATCCACGTGACACCGTCGGGAATCGAACCCGGTTAGCCGTGGTGGAATGCGATTAGTCTTGACCGCTACACCATCGCGGCGCCTTAATCAAGCAAGTAACTGCGCCGATTGGAAGTAAAGCTACCGCCCGAAGAAAACTGGCTAAGAGGTCCTTTCACACGATCAAAGCTAACTTCAAAATTTATTGAATTAAATCCATTAAATTCTGCATATCATCACTCGGACGTCATAATCACCACCATTTTATCTTTCAATCCATTGAATGACGTAAATTATTACGTTCCAAGATTTTCGTTTAGAACATGTTATATATTTAATTGAATCAAATTTTTCAACTAGCTCTCCCAGTTATTAAAGCTGTAAAAAAATATAGTGTAGTGTATTAATACAGTAGTTTATGAGCATTACATCTACAGAAATAATCGCATATATTTATTTTATGAAAAGTAAATACATCATACGAGAAAAAAAAATGTGTAGTGCGTGGTTTGTAGAGGTGCAAAAAACAAAATAGATAAACTTATTTATAATTTTTCAACTGAAATATTAATGAAAAATAACTTCAGCTGTGCCAGCTTAAATTTATTTATTGAATACAGCTGCATGATGGGAAGTCCTTTCAAAACTTTCAAGTAATAATTGAATTTCTATTCAATTCAGTCCATTGAAGTACATGTAAAACACTTCCTGAATTCAATAAGTTGAATTCAGTTGGTAGAACTTAATAAAATACTTATAGCCTTAACCAATTTCGAAAGGTGGAAAGGGGGGGGGGGGAGAGAGGCACGAACACCGTAAAGTTGTCTCAGATAACCACGCAGTTTAATAAAATATCCTTTTCTTGGTTTTGTGATTGGGCTCGATATACCAGTTTTGCACTCAGTCATGGCGTGGATGATTGATTTCTCTCTACTCTCCTTTTTTTCTCGAACCAACGGTAGGAACAAAAAAAAAAGGTACAAATATAACGAGTAAAGTATGACGTTTAAATGTGATTCGTTCATGAGAAATTTCGCTCATAATATAATTGCTAATTTATTTAACGGGCTGTCAACAACGTCCCTTGCTAGTCAGCGTTCATTTTCTGTACTTTTTTATTCTATTACTTTCCTTGGGAAAACACAGTGAACAGGTGTTGATGAAACAAACTTTATTGACATTTATGCATTATACACAAGCTCTACATGATCAAGAACATGCAAGCTGCCCGTTGTACCAATTAATTTCCTATACGTCCAGATTACACCACGCATCTCAAACTTGATCTCCTTTCGAGAGAATACAGGTGATGAATAAATACTGATTGTAGAAGTCCGATTAATAACACCTTCATGCACTGGCAATGTCTTCCGACAAATAATGTCCCAGGGATCCAATTCAGCCGAACTGGCAAACGCGGGGTTGATACGTGACGTTTACGAAGGGGAAAAAAAAACACAATTCCAACAGTCCACTTCCATCTTTAGCAGTTACACCCTGCAGACCAAGTACGTGCATGCAACTCAAAAGTGTATCGAAATATCCTAAATGTAAATTATGGCGTGGACAAGGACGATGACACGTGGTGTCGTAAAGTTGTTAGCGTAGATGAAAGTTACATTATTTTGAGTACCTCTAGACCCCCCTGGAGGTACTCGATCGAATCACAGAAAACGTAAGTATACAGAAGTGAAATTTCGTGACGGCCACTTTGTCGTAGGCGTACCCCATTCAACGAATGGCCACGCGAGGCTTTGAAAGGTACTTTGCCTCTGGGTACTGCACGCTGCTGAAGATTCCCTATTGGCTGTCTGCCGGCCGACGAATAAATTATCAGCGGCTGCTTGGCGAATGGCTTTGCTGACGATTTGCTATTTGACTGACGTGCGCGGTTGTAGTTAGCGATATTAGGGACTGTTTCGCTTCTGTAGGCCTGTTATTTATATTCTGGTTTTCTCAGGGTACCACCCGCAGGATTGGAGATCCTAATGAGATAAACCCCAGACTCCGAAAGGTGTGCGACACTGTAGTTCCTTTAGTTCGGGTGTACGTCTGTGTTGCTTAGCTTTGTGCTCGGCTNAAAGAAGTGCTCCTGGTATAACCTTTTAATAGGTATCGGCCACCAGGAGGGGAGGTTTGGAGAGGAAAACGCCGGTGCCGCCGGGAACTTGTTATTTATATTCTGCGGTCCGGTGATGAGGCGCTCCCTTATTTCGGAGTCGCAGCTCTAGGTAGGAAGTCTGGATTTCAATACCATTACTTTTCTTCGGCATACACCCCCCCCCCCTCCGAATGAAGGCTTCACCTACCGTAACAGCGAAGAAAATACTGTCGCATTGTTGAAATTCAGATTATGTTTTTACAAGGCCGGGAAAAATACGACACCCTTCATAACACTTTTTATTTTTTGATATTAATAGTAATCCTCGGCACGATAGACCGGCTCTTGGCCCTATGTATGTTTGTAGGCGGGTAGTGATTGACGTCTCGTCGACAGCGAGGTCGCTAACGACGGAGCAATTTGCTCAGAGAAGCAGAAACGGGATGGGAATCGGTCATGGCCTGCAATAAGGAGCCATCTCAGTACTAACCTGGAGTTACTTCGGGGAACCAAGGGAAACCTAAATGATGATGGCTGGACCGGGATTCGAATCCTGGTCCTCCCAAATGCGAGTCCGAAAGTCGGCCCAGTATCGGTTGCTTATGATGTGTTTACCTCCGCGCGTGTGAAGTATTGCCTAGGCATTGTGTCGTCGCCACTGAATAATTCGTGTGCGTTTTAAAAGGAAACTGTCGGTCCTAGGAACTTGCAACAAGAGTACCTTTTTTTGTTAACTAAGACGTACTGCTCTATGAAACGTCATCGCAATTCCATAAAACTTGTAGGCAAAAGAGTTGTATGCAGGAACAGGGTTGCCACACCTACATAGTTACGAAGGCGGAAGGTCTTAACCCCTGTTTTTTCATAAGTCGAAGGTCCCGAAAACACTAAACATTATACACAGAATCGTAGTTTAATTCCTTTTCGTATCTGATACTTTGCAAAAATTCCGTTTATAAACTCGATTTTCTAGGGTGTATATCTCCCTTAGCACTTGAGCTAGGCTATATGTTGTATTACATATGTCTACTTCATTTTCCGTAATGGGTCACATCCCCAAAATATTCCGGGTGAGTTTCAGAACATTCTGTATACATACAGGATGAGTAGGAAAAACACCGACAAATTCCACCTACATATTATTTAAGAAAAAAATAAGTCGAAAATACGTATACAACACACAGTCGACGAAGTTTCGGAAGGGTGGTACGTACCCTTGAAGGGGGGCCTGAAGCACATGTTTACTGTAAATATTACTGAAAGTATTTCAAATTGAACAATGGCCTCCAGGATAATATGTAGTGAACGATAATCTGCAACCACTGCAAAACCCGTCACTGCCATTTAATTATATCACAGAGAAGATAAGGTTTTTAATCCATTGATATGAAAGCCTAGTTGGTTTTCCAATGACGGATATTGAATGGGATTGTTAAAATCAACGAAAAATTTCGTCTTGCGTTATTACTCTAAACCCCCCAGTTTGCGAGCAATTCATAAGGTCGAAATCATAGCATTACAGCACCTGGCAGACAAGCAACGCGCAACGCACTTAACGTATTATTCCTTAAAGGAGTTGTTGTAAGTGGCCACCATGAACTCCAACGCACAGGTTGCAGAATCGTCATCCTTGTCGTCAAATACTTTCTGCAATATTTGCAATGAACCTGTGTTTCATCACCACCCTTACGAAACATCGTCGACCATATGTCGCATTCATGTTTTCTACTTATTTTTTTCATAAGGAATATGAAGGAGGAGTTTATCAGTGTTTTTTTTTCATACTCATTCTGTATAATCCATTCACGGTTACTTCACATTTTTCTGAAGCCCTGATAAAGTTCTACTTCCAGGATATTCCTCCGCCTCGTGCAATCTAAGTGTAGGAAATTACGCCACAGGACAACGCACCACATGAGAACTATTCTTACTTGACGCTACCAACACACATGTTTTCTCACTGTTTTATTCATATTTATTATAAGTTAAATATTATAATTTATAAATAAAATACAAGTAAAACTGCAATTTAACGAAAAACAAGATACTTTCATGTTAACAGAGGTATGCAACGCTTGTGATACATGGCATGTTTAGGAAATAACGAAACACGTCATACAGGGGGTGATTTTACGAAGGTTGATTCAAAAAGTGTGGAGAAACCGCGAATAGACTGCGTGTATAAATTAATAGTGATGTGGGGAGGAGTTTATTGTGAAAAGTGAAGGCAGCTTAACCAGAGCGGAATCACTCAGAACACTGAAAAAAACACAATGGTTAATTGTGAAAAAAAAGTTAATTTAAATAGCTCTGTATGCTAAAATTTATTATTTTATTCCCTACGATAGATATGGAATTTTATGTTTTCTAAGTCTAAAACGCAAAAAGGTTTTTTTTTTTGTCTTAAATTTCGAAAATGTAAAGGGTTTAAGATCTCAGGGGCATTCTTACATAACTTGGCTGTAACTATATTTATAAAGCCAACTTTGAAAATATAGTCCCATGGTGTAATGATTAGCACTCTGGATTGTGAATCCAGCAGTCCTAGTGGAAGTCTCTGTGGGGCCTGCCTAAAGTAAGGCTTCATTCAATTAATTTAGTCAGTATTTTTTTTTCTTAAAATTTAGCTCAACCAGTAAAATATGCGGTACACTTCTTTAGAAAATATTCAACACTTTTATTCGCATTTATCTATCAACGGAAACCGCAATATTGAACTGAACCTGACATATAACCTGCAATATTTAAAACATTAATAATAGAATATAACAAAGTCATAAATGTTTCATAAAATGTTTGCTGTACAAAAAGAACAAGCAATGAGCTCGTTAAGAATACAACTTACGCAGGGGAACCTTTTGTTGATTTAAATTGACTGCTTTAGTCTTTTCATAATTTTCTTTTAATTATTACTGGTAATTATGGGTTTTCTCTTGTAACGTTTGCACACGCACAGTTACCAAGTTATAGCCGGCTTTACGTTGCCACTCGGCGATAACTTTCCACTCGACTAGCTCAAGACGGAGTAACACGAGAATCTGTCAAATGGACGCCAATTAATTATGAAACAAAGTCAAGTTCCGGTGTATTTTGTTCCATACCATTTCAGTGACACAGTTCAAATACGAAGTTCAGAGTATGCAGAGTACTAACCGTTCACAGATAAATAGACAAGTGTAGATCAGCGCCACAGTAGTTTACGAATTATTTCAATTCTTAAACTTGCCCGATGAAATAACCAAAGCAGTGACCTCGCACACGGGCGGAGAAATAATCTCGTAAGTTCAAGTTTGCCGGTGTGGGGGTTAGCGCTGAGACGACAGACTTGGACAACTGCTCGGTATCAACTGACCTGGAGGGCGACAGGCACACATGTACTTGTGCTGCCTATCCCCCCCTTCCTATACGAAGATAAGGGCCTAGCGAGCCACGCACGCTCTCCACAAGTTATCGAAACTGCGTCGTAGGAACTAAAACTGTCGACGCAGTCTGAAAAATTTCTAAATAATGCTGACGCTTACTCAAAACTACGACGTTCGAAACGAAACAGCAAACGTATGCCCGATAAACAAACTATCACGGCAAAACGAACCACCACGGCTTTTAATTTCAAACCCGATAAACATATTACGAAGTTTAGCAAAGCTAATGAAAAATGAAACACGTGTCCCGGTCCCGAAATTTAATAATACTACGTCATTACACTCTGTTCTGCACTGATTCATTTTATAAGAGATACGTGTATTGTGGTATGTTTTGATTTTTTGTAAGCATAGGAATGTTTTAGTCATAATATCGAAACAAATTACAAGAAGTTACTGATATAACTAATGACCCTAATTTCCTCCTCATGGGTGGAATTAATATTTAAATAAGTTATTAAAAGCTGAGTTGGTAGGTAGTACTTGTATCGGTGAAAGCAATATCATTAGAAATGAAACCAGAAGCATATACAACAGTAGTGAGGTAATTACAAATACACACGTGCCGTGCCCAGGACTCGAACCTAGAAAAATCCTTACCGCTAGTGTGCAATAAACTGAATTACGAAGGTCAGGTTCGGAGCATAAACTTAGAATTTTATCAGTCTTATTAATGTTTTGAATGACATGGTTTAATAACCTAAAACATTTACAGGGTCGTCATTTAGAAAATAAGCGACTGAGCAACTTAAAACATGGAAGTTTGCATGGCTTAACGTAGTGCTACTTGGGTGAAGTATTCTGTGGAGATAGGTTGTTTGGTAAATAAGATATGGCATAAAAAACTTTATTTACTTATTTTATGCCATCGTACAAAATTACCAAAAAAAGAGGCTCTATATACGATGTTTCTAAAGTATAATGTGTTCGTACATATTTTGGTTGAATTTGGTTAAAGTGTTTAATATATAACAAATTTCCCTAAATTATTTATGAATCAACCATTTTGACGATAGTTGCAGGACCCATTTTAAATTATGATCCTTTATATGGCCTTCTGTAGCATTTATGGTGTGCACAATTTTGTACAACTTAGTTTACATGTTCCAGTTTAACATTTGGTGGGAATAAGTTGTTTGGTCCTCGAGATATGGCATGAAACCTCCATAATTTTCAAGTGGCGATCTTCATAAACAGAGGACAAAAAATTAATGTAGAAAATTCGATGATTGTATACTGTCAATATACAAAGTTAAGTTAAAGAGATTACATAGTTTCGTAGATGTAGCACACAAAACTAAAATGATTTTATAGCCACCATTCTGAAAATAAATGTTTCATACTTAAAAAAAATACATATATTAATATGGCCTACCACAATACATCATTATCAAATTTTGTAAGAATGGGTTGACATTTTCCCGAGGTATGATATAAAAACTTAATTTTTTATTGGTAAGGCTGTTGTACAAAACGGCAGAGAAATAAGTATCAGCATAAACGTACTTGATGGTTGTAATAGGCACTGCCAGCACACAAAGTTAAGTTGGGATCTGTTTAGATTATAAAATATACTGAGCTAAAATAGTTATATAGCCACCATTTTGAAAACAAGTGCGTCACCTACTTAAAAACATACCAGTTTACACTACATGCTGCAGTACTATTCATTTGCCAAATTTGGTACGAATATATCTATAGTTTCCCGAGATATGACATAAAAACTTTATTTATTCGTGTGTCGCTATCTTACCAAATTGAGGACAATAGATGATCTGTGTAGATACAGTTGATAGTTGTAATCTCTTCTGCCAGCATACAAAGTTAAGTTGTAAATTATTATATGGTTTCGACGATATAGCATTGTAAGATTAAAATAACTATGTGGTCGCCATTTTGAAAACAAGTGTCTGACATACTTCAAACATACAATTTAACACAATCTGCCTCAGTATTACTTGTATGCCAAATTTGATAGGAATCGGCCAATTGTTTCCTGAGATACGAAATAAAAACTTTATATATTCGCATGATGCTATCTTGCAAAATGGCTGAAAAAGATGCTCCGTGCACATACAGTTGAGAGTTGTAATGTCTACTGCCTGCATATAATGATAAGTTAGAAATATTTACATGGTTTCGACGATATAGCATTTAAAGCTAAAAATAGCTATATGTCCGCCATTTTAAAAATAAGTATCTGACGTTCTTAAGATATGCAATTTCACATCATCTGCGGCAGTACTACTTGTTTGCCAAATTTGCTAGGAATTAGTCAATTTTTTCCCTGAGATGTTACATTTTAAACTTTATTTATTCGCATGGCACTAACTTACAAAATGGTGGACAAAATATGCTCCGTGTATATGCAGTTGACGGTTATAATATATAATGTTAGCATGCAAAGTTATATTGGGATTGAATACGTAGTTTCGATGATATGGCATTCTACGATAAAATAATTATATGGCCATTTTGAAAATACGTGTCCGACATGCTTAAAACACACCATTTAACATTATCTACATCAGTACTACTTGTATGCCAAATTTGGTAGAAATCTGTTACATTTTTTACCGAGATATGACATAACTTTATTTATTCGTATGGTGCTATCTTCCAAAATGGCCGACAAAAGTGTTTAAGTGTTGTAATATATACTTTCAGTTTACAGAATGTGGTAAAAATTGGTTAAATTGTATTGCAGTTATACCAAATATATCAAAAATATTTGTATTGCCACCATTTTTAAAATAAGTATCTAATCAAGGTCAATCACTTACGTTTACTTGGCTTATCATAGTATTACGTACCTGCCAAATTGGGTGAGAATTGGTTTAATAGTTTTCCAGGTGTAATGTATTAGCTTTATTTCTTCATTTGACGCTATTTTCGAAAATGGGTGACCAACAACAACAACATTATCCATCTCAAAATGCAATGCTTAGTTGATTCTCTGCCATTATACAAATTTGGTTTAAATGGTTCCCAAGATATGAGATATCACCCCAAATTAAAAAAAAAAGGCCTCCATTTCGAAAGTAAGTGCCTCGCGTGGTTTTAAACTATAGAAGTCAGGATTACTTAATAAGTATTATACGTTTACACCATTTTTTGTAAATTATGTTCATAAAGTTGAGAATGAATACCTTTAAGTTCTCTAATGTTTAATAGATACTTCGTAAATTCTTGGCTGTTAAGAGAACGAAAAGAAAAAGTATTTTGAACTCAAGACACAAAAATATTTCAATTAAATCATAATCAACTAGGAAACTTCGGTAACTGTTAACAATAATACTGTGTTGAGATTTTATAATTATTTATTGATTATAATGGTCAAGGTTTGCTTGCGTTTTTAATTCCTGTCGGTTTTTAAGGATTTTTAATGGACCGCGTAGCACATAAGAAAGGATTTTTAAACTTTTCGTACCCCATATACGTTTTTGGTTTCATGTGTTTCTAATGTGAACATTTTTGATGCGTGCTGTACACAGCACTCGTTTTGTTATCGCAACTGGTGAAGTACAGTCAATGTGACTTCTTGCTTTGTATAACTTTATCCAACTAACATTTTAAAATGCACGGTGTATGATTTGTAATAAAATGTTATCAAACCATAATAATATATACTGTGTAGTTTTACAATTCTAGTATTTACATTTTCTGCAACACTATTCTGTTGTCTCTGTCACTTTATTTGATTTGTAACACATTTATATTGATCTTAAATCTCATTACATCGTTTATGCTAAGTCTAATGTAGTTCCCTTGTCATCTGTGTAACTTTAACTTGTTACCATTATTTAGACAACGTTTACTACATCATTCTAAACCTTACCTATTATATTTTTACTTTTTGTTATTGGTAATTATTTGGCCTGGTCCCGGGGCGTTTTGTTGTTCCTAGTCTAACGTCCAGGCGTATGATTGTTTGTTACCTTCATGCCTGCATGAAGCTGCACTCCACTGCGTGAGAAGTGAATTACGTCCTGCCAGCATGGAGAAGGTAGTCAGAGGAAAGATTACGCTGCTCAACTGTCTTCTCGCGATACGTGACGCGGCACAGACACGTGATTTGCTCAGCGCGCTGTGATTGCGTATATGTGACCAGCAAATCGTACTTATTGCGTGCGTACTTGTGTAATAGTGAGCTCGGTGATTCCGTGTGCACTTTTTTATGAAGTGTTAGCGTACTTGATCGATGTGTACTTACTTGCAACATATCGTTGCGCTGTGTACTGTGACGTCAGCCTGCCGGCGTCATGAAGCTCTAGTTCGAACTGCAACGAAACTATTTGAAGCTCATGCGGGCTTCTGGAGAGACTGCTATTTGACCCTCGTCGGTTCGGATTTGTTTTAAGTTGTTACTTGCACGTAACTCTCTCCTGTACGTTCGCGAACTCACGGTTTACGTATATGTTACTCCTCGGGGATGTCGTTGGGCATCGAACCTTGCAGTGCACAGTTCCTGTGAGCGTAATGTACACAATTGTGTGGACTGGACCCAAATGGGTCTATACGGGGCGATTTATTCGTTAATACGTACATTCCGTAAATGCATTTCGTGTAAACGATCTTTCTTCCCATTTTCGAAGCTGATTATCAGTAACATCACCCTCTATGTGACGGCCAGTTTCCACTCACTTAATCGGCCGCCCAAAACTCATATTTAATTTAATACCTTTATTGCGAGGTCGGATGTAGTTACCACTCCCATAGCTCTCCAACACCTTTATTACCTGCGAAATTATTATTTATAATAATTATCTTTAGTACAGATACAAGTAAGGGATTTTTTTTAGATAGTTTAATAGAAGTAATCAGCTGCTATAGTACGTGTACAAAAGGCGTATGCACGGCAGAAGTGCAGAAGGTTACCTGGAAAAAAAAATGTGTCGTGGGCGTGTAAACTCCCTCATAAAATGTGAAAAAGGTAATGCGATTTCTATTACACTGTCATAAAACGAGCTCACTTCCTTTTCTCTTCGTTAAACATATGTTTTCTCTCACTGCTTATTTGTAGCCTTGCACATCAACCCTTCCATTTTCCACGCTATGCAGGAAAGACAATTAACAGAATCCACATCTATGGATGAAGTAGCGTGGGAAATGGAGGGAGAGAGGGGGTCGATGGACAAGGCTACAAATAAGCAGCGAGGTAAATTATACGTATAACGAAGAAGAACATTTTTATATTGCCGAGTGCAAACTTATGTATTCGGGGTGTCAGTATAATCAGTATAACAAAGAAGCATAATACCAACAAGGACTGTATTGTGCACGCCACGATAACTATAACAAATAAAATACGTGTTCGATAAAGAATAAAAGTAATCTCAGATACAGTAATTATTCTTATGTGCGCATGTATGAAATCCCTCCTGATTAATGCATCCTTAATTTACCTTCGNCCTTTTTCGTTTTCAAGAGAATCACATTCTAATCTCTGTAACTATATGAGGCCCACAAATTAAACTATGTGGGAGAATGGAGGTGATCTCAACGTCGTTAACAAGTTTAGTTTCAGATCAAACACGTTTGGGAAGGGTGCCTCATGGGAATGAAAGGGGAATATGGAGGAAGCGAGCTGCTGCTTGGGAGTAATGTGTGTATAGCCTGTCTTCGATTGATCGAGCACTTTCGAAAGTCTTGGTTACGTTTTTTTTTACTATTGTTTGGGCTTTTATCTTGGAACTTATTATAAGTATGAATACGGACGTGAAAAGGAATCGTAAAAATTGTAGGAACGAAAATATGTAACTAACATACCAATTCTGTAAGCATGAAATAATCAGTGAACAAAATAAATATTTTTAGAATGTACAAATTTTACCATTGCATTTTTACAAATATACAGAGCTTCTTTCCGTGTGGCTGCCAACATTACTGGGACATATAAGTCTGGGTGTTTGTTAATATATTACGTAGATAGGGGTATGGATTCCTTAAATGTTTAATACACCGCGAAACCGGCAATTATTTTTGGCATCCGTGGAGGAGTTGATGAGTTACTATGGCCGGCGAGTATACATCGTCGCTGCACCCACGGGGTTTCCATGTATAGTCCATTCACGGTTAATTCCGACTTTTCTGAAGCCCTGATTGAGTTATAATTCCAGGATATTCCTCCACCTCTTGCGAAAAAAAAGCTTAGTCAAGTATAGAAAATTTTGCCAAAGGGACCATGCAATGCATTCGTGCGCACTCAGTGTAATAAAATTTTGAAAAAGAACTATTTCTTACTAGGCATTACCAACACACCTATTTTCTCTCTGTTTATATTAACTATAATTACAACTGAAATATTTTGATATACAGATAAAATATACTTTTATGTTAAATCAAGTATAAAAGTTTGTATTACATCACATAGTTGGGAAAGAATCAAATACGTCATACTTTGGGTGATTTTTCTTCAGTAAATAAGTCTTCCATAGCACATTTTTTTACTTTAGTGTAGCCATTTCGACTGCCACTTTATTAAAACAGCAGCAGCGTTCATAGGACCCGACAGCTAAGATGTAGCTTACGTAGCTATGTTCCAGCAGCAAGACCTTCCTCGCCACCCTACATAGCAGCAGCTTTTCCCAGGACCCGACAGCTAACATGTAGCTTACGTAGCTATGTTCCAGCAGCAACTGGAAGGAGCGGTGGGATGTTAGCAGCAGCTTTTCCCAGGACCCGACAGCTAACATGTAGCTTACGTAGCTATGCTCCAGCAGCAACTGGAATGAGCGGTGGGATGTCAGCAGCAGCATTCACAGGACCCGACAGCTAAGATGTAGCTTACGTAGCTATGTTCCAGCAGCAACTGGAAGAAGCGGTGGGATGTTAGCAGCAACTTTTCCCAGGACCCGACAGCTAAGATGTAGCTTACGTAGCTATGTTCCAGCAGCAACTGGAAGGAGCGGTGGGATGTTAGCAGCAGCTTTTCCCAGGACCCGACAGCTAAGATGTAGCTTACGTAGCTATGTTCCAGCAGCAACTGGAAGGAGCGGTGGGATGTTAGCAGCAGCGTTCACAGGACCCGACAGCTAACAAGTAGCTTACGTAGCTATGTTCCAGCAGCAACTGGAAGGAGCGGTGGGATGTTAGCAACAGCGTTCACAGGACCCGACAGCTAACAAGTAGCTTACGTAGCTATGTTCCAGCAGCAACTGGAAGGAGCGGTGGGATGTTAGCAACAGCGTTCACAGGACCCGACAGCTAACATGTAACAAGGAGCGGTGGGATGTTATCACTATTTCCCGTTGTTGAACAGGATAGCGTAAGCTGTATTATAGTCCATGGCTTTTATCACTAGTATAAATTACCAAAATAAAATAAAATTAATTTAACAGAAAAATAAATGTTAATAGTCTGTGGAGCTAAATTAGCATTTCGAGGCGCTCTTACGAAAAAAAGAACAAACTATAAATTTTCCACAAATTCATATTTTTCCTGAAAGAATCAAGAAAATATATCACTGGTGACATACATTATTAGACGGATACAGTATTTGGTGATATTTTTTACAATTGGTCGATGTTGATTCCAAAGTGAGAGAGATAGCAATAACTTATTTGATGAAAGAAATTTTGCTAGACATGTGTGTTTCGAAAATACATGGAAATGCTGTTTTCTGACATTGTGCAATAATATCGGTTTCAGAATTAATTGAAAAACGCAATGTTCCTGATCACTAAATGAATTCACGTACGTGTGAAATTGGCTTTCCGGGATTTTTCAGAACAGCAAATTAAATAAAAAAATTGCTACCAACGTTTTTTGATTCCACTATATTTCGTCACTGATAACCATTAAAGGAAGTATGAATTATTTCCCAATATTAATATACTTGCTTATTTATAAACCGGTAATGGAATTTTGATAGCTAAACAACACATCCGGTATGTATACAATTTAAATATGTGCTTATGTATGTGTCGATAAATATGCGCTTATGTATATGCGTAAAGATTGACGTGCTCTGCAGTACGAGGAATAAAATTACTTCGGGTGATTATTATTAGCCCTCTTTTTTGTGTCCGAGGAAAACACGCATATTTGTATTAAAATACAAATTAATTTGCTATCGAAAAAAATGGTAAAAGAATAAAGAATAGACTGCGAATCACAAAGGAAGTATTTAATGAAATGCGAGGTAATGAAGTCGAGGAAGTGAAAAAGAGAATTACTCATCACATAGAGCGTGCAGGCAATGTTGCGACCAGTCATTTTCAATATTGTGTTAAAGAAGGGAGGGAATTTCTACGAAATTTGCTGTGAACAGGTTTGTGTGAGGTCTCTTCATTTTATTGTCGGTTTTGTTGACAAACCGTACCATAGTACATTTAGGTTTCCTGATGAACGTAGTAACTATCTCCGGGCGTACTGTTACTTTTGCCACCGCAAATGAAGGGCGACAAAAGTTTTTCCCATAAATGTTATAAAATTCTCAGTTGAATTTTGGTATATTCGTCTTCCATGAGATTGTTTTCCGCTTACGACATTATTTGTTTCACTTATAGCGTTAGTTTTCTTCCACAGGTTCGTAACTCAAAGTGATAAACACTAACTCGGGACCATCAAAGGCAGTGATCAGTTTAACTGTTCGGAGGCCAAGAAAAGTAAATATTTTACCTTTCTTAGTCATTGTATAGCGCCTCTAAAGTATATTAACTATAGTCATCCCTTCATTAGGCAGCAGCCGGCGTAGGCAAATATCTCACTTTCTTCTGTCAGCTGCAAATGCAGTAGTGAGTCAAAAATGACGTTCTACAAAACAGGTCCTAGAATCGATACCTGGGGTCATCTCTTAGACATTGTCTTCCGTACACATATGTTGTTCACTTTGTATTGACTTATTCTGTTCGCAAAGTAATTAATTAATATCGCATAAATATTAGCTGGGCACTCCTCTCTCAGCTGCCAAAGCACTCCTGGTGACAAGATTTTACCACTCTTGTCGACAGGATTTTACCTTCCGAACCACATCAAGCACATCTCTTTCTGTGCCTCTGCCTTTCCCTTACAATGGATGAAAGCGGTCCATCTGCTTATTCAAGGACAACCTGCGGAGGAAGTCCTGAAGGTTGTCAATGGATATTACCATGATGGTTCAGAAGATGACGAATGCATGGGCATTGGAGGAGGTCCAGACGACGAGATGGAGTAATTGGACAGAGTCAAGACAGAGACTGATGCTCTCCTTGTGAAAGTATATGATTAATGCTTTTTGTAAAAAAAAAAAAAAATAAACAATTTTCTTTGTTTACCTTTTTCTTTTACAAAAAGCATTAATCATATACTTTCACAAGGAGAGCGTGAGCCTCTGTCTTGAGTCTCTCCAGTTCCTAAATCTCGTCGTCTGGACCTCCTCCAATGCCCATGCATTCTTCATCTTCTGAACCATCATGGTAATATCCATTGACAACCTTCAGGACTTCCTCTGCAGGTTGTCCATGGATAAGCAGATGGACCGATTTCATCCATTGAAATGTGTTATCTCTGGGTTTCTTTATTTGTGTCCAATTAGTATCTCCATCCATCATTATACTAAGGGCATATATTCCCTGAGATTTATCAACTAGTGTGACTAACTCTTCAATTCTCTCAGATTTTTCGCCTTGAAATGTCCTTACAGGTTCCTCCGCGAAGGGAGACGACCACTCTGTTGCACTAATTGTAAGAAGTCAATAATACACTTAATACAAAAACTTATTATAAACAAACAAAAAACAAAAGTAACACTGTTTCACATCTGTATTCCCAAGTGTTCTGTGGCAGTTCGTTAGTCGACCACACTGCTTGCCGGTGTTTCCTGGCCAGCAGTGCTGCTGACTGGGTCGACGAGCCGCTGGCCACATTGTCAGCAGTCTGAACACTTGAACCGAAGGTTAAACATCTCATATCTATCCCCATTTGAAATATTTACGTAAAATATTCCAATTAACATGATTCACAACATATAAACTCTAAAAATATACATTTAATCAAAATAAGGTTATTCAAAATAGCATAAAATTTTACTTTCTGTTATTTGCACAAAATACCATACCTTAAAGATATGTTTTTTTTTAAATCAATTTCTCCATAATTTATTTTGATGAAATTTGGCCACCGTACAAAACAGAAGGCAAAAATTCAGACATAAATATTAATAACTATATTACCAAATGGTTAATGTAAAGTTATATTCCATAGATTTCAATTTAAATCTCGTGATAACGTTTGATGGCTGAAATTCCGTATTAATACCTGAAGGTATATAGTACACATTTACGACTTAAATATGCTTACAAACATATGGTACACGCAGATATCATGTATTAGATATGATGATACAACACCTCCGCTACTTGGACGGCTGGTGGCGAGCAGCCCGCCATTGCGACGCCCGCATTCCGGAGCCCTCATTACGCTGACCGCATTGCGCTGGTCACGCAGATCGCACGCTCGTGCGTACTCGCTAGTGGGACGACGTGCACTTGCCGCGCATGCGCGCTACTCACGTCCGTCCTGCACCGCCGCCAGGGGCCGACATGATTAATAATAGTAATCCTTTTTAGGAAAACAGTTCTCAAGGAAATAGAGGTGCTTCCAGATGATCGCCACCTGGGAGGGGCGAGGGGATTAGATGTTTAGCATGCCGACACTCCGCCATTTCACCTTGGTTTTCGCTACCTTTATGTGACGAATTTACCGGTGATTTTTCACTAATCAACGATAAATTGTTCTGCTTCGAGTCACTAATTGTTAGAGACCTGAAAAATTCGCGATTTCCTTTTCGGGACAAGCTAAAATTCAGATCCCCGTACGTTTGTTTTGCTAATGCTGTTGGTCCATCCGTTAAATTACACCTCCTGGACAACTCTGAGCCAATAATAAATACACAGTAAAATGCAGGCCGAATCACCGTCTTCCGCTAATACAACAAGCAACCAATGAACAGTGATATCTGCATGATTTTACATACGAAAATGGAGTCTAGCCTTCAGGTCATTGAACTCGCGAATTTTTCGGGCCTCTACTAATTGTTAATGCTTTTCATTTATTCGTCACTCAGGAGACGCAGACTATTGAGTGTCATCGCTAAGTTTCTTGAAGTCAATACGATGTTGTTGGATTCTGGTTCAGTTTGCCTACCTCCAAGTTACTGGACGGCCACCCTTGATTGTGAGGGCTGTTTACTTGTAAAGAGGGCGAATTTGAGTGTTACAAGTGACGTTTCCGTACATTTGGAATTGGCGATTAATAATAAATATTCTTGTAATTTTAGCAAATACTCAAGGCCAGGACATCTACTGCGATGTGAGATAAGAAGCCTCTATTTTGTTTCCGGCTGGACATATTTACAATCGCATTTTCGAGAATTAATAATTTCCGTTCGCTGATACATCGCGTGAAACTGTTTTCTTTCATCTCTGACAGTTCCCGATTTCCGATACCTTAAAGTAAATTGTTGTTATTTTCCCATTTTCGAAAAAAATTTAGGCCACAAGCTGTAAATTAATTTTCTAACATGTTTTGCACACCCAACCACCTCGCAACCGTTGTGACAGATACGCACAGCCTATATATAGGTTATTCGCTGTATCCTCCCACTTTCGAACCAAACCTTTGAAAAATAATTTCATGTATGGCGTGTTTGGTTGTTTCCAAATATTTTCATATACTTCTGAAAACATAAAAGTATCTTATTATTGGTTAAGTTGACCTTTTACTTAAACATTATTTGTAATTTTAATATTTAATTTATTATAAATATGAGTAAAACCAGATAGAAAACAAGTGTGTTTTGTAAAGCCCAGTATGAAATAGTTCTTACGATTTTGGTGCGTTTTCCCTTTGGTGTTAAATTTTTCGGACTTAGTTAAGAATCGTTTGCCTGAGGCGGAGGAATATTGCTGGAAGTAGATCTTTATCAGGGCTCAAGAAATGTTGAAAGTGCCCACGAATTGACAAGAGTCAATTTTATTGTGGATATAAGAAGTTGCTGCCGATGAATTTTTTTTTTTTTAATTTTTCAAAGGTGCGTCTCAGTGAAGTAGCTATATGAAAAGAAATGAAACGATATTTGTTCGGGCGTGTGTAATAGAGGAATGATTCTCGGAAGGGTACCTTGAAAGCGGCTGTCCGCCTCACGGTGGTCCGACGGTAAAAGGGGGGGGAGGTTGCAGAGGGACGCAGGGGCGTGTCCGACGGCGACAGCGACGACTCTTCGCCGTGGGCGACACCTTGGTCCAAGTCGCCCCGGGTCCGGCGGTGCGCGAACAAGAGACGGCAGATGAAAGAGAGACCGACGAAGAACAAGCCCCAGGCCAGGACACCAACAAAAAAAAAAANCGTGATTAAGGGGTTCGCGCAAAGAAAAACTTCATCATTAAGGCTGTTGCCTGGTTTGAAATAAGATACCAAGAGTTTCTTCGATGACTATTTGAAATTGGCTATAAAATAATTTCCGCGATTTTTAAAAATTGTTTAAAATAAGAAAATGTTTGCATATTTTTTATTTGTAGCAGTAGCAGTCTATAATTTTTTGTAAAATGAATTTTGGTAAGCATGCCTTAAAGCGAATTAATACAGGATTTTTCAGTCACCCTTTTTTAATGTTCTGTAAATTTTTTCGTTTATTTTGCTTGTTCGCCCTAAAAAAAACACCAAAATTGTGATTCTGGTATTCCATGATGCGAAAATTATGCTATATTAATTTATTTTTATTCGAGGAGAGAGTACTTAAAAAGTAATGTCTCCCGGTTGAACGGTATTTCGTACAAATATAACACAATTGATTGTTTTGTTGAACAAACAACTTAAGGGCGTTCAAGTGCCAAAAATTACTTTCTATATGTTATGGGTGTTTTATAATTCTGTGGTATTACATCAAAAATCAGTCTGGTGTAAATATAAAAAAACATGGAAAATTAATTTTTAAAATGAATTTCTTAGTATAAAAGTTTTGCTAAACAAATGTAAAAATTTTGCAAATTAACATGTTTTGTTACAGCTCAAATTAATTGTTGATGTCATTAGAATAATATAAAGATATTTCATGAAAATTCTTTCATTTGGCCGACCAAAAGTTTACTTTAAGTTTTACAATTAAATTTAAATTCAAAATATTTATATGATAAACCCTAATCGCATGTTAACAAATTTCCCGAGTTCCAATAAATTTCTTCGTGGCCTACCTAAGACTCCAAAAACACTTCAGCTGAAACCAAACGTGCTCGTGTAACTTTTTGAAATTTGTTTGGCACAAAATATAAGGTTAAAAACGTTTTAATTATATTAAAGAAGTACTTGAAAGGAATTTTTAAACTGTTTCAGTATTTTTATCAAATTGCAATCGATGTTATATCACAAAACCGTCCATCGATTCGCTATTTTAATGTAATATTTTATTTAAGATTTTAACTTGTATATTCACGTAAGAGGGCTTTACTAGGCCTTAAGCGCTGCCCTTCTTTAGTCAAATTACTCCACTAAATAACTTGAATTTATCTAGTCACCAAAGTAACTATTTGTATTTTCGAAACGTTTTAATATTACTCTGCTCGTTTTTTTTTTTTAAATTAAATATGTATTGTATATTTTGAAGTAACGTAATACTTTTGAATAAGCAATTGCGCAGCAATTTAATCCTATTGTATGAGTGTTTGAAGTATTTCTAGTATACAGAGTTACTTGGTTAATTTTTGAAACGTTTTACACAACTTGACTTGTTTACCAGTTAAATATTTATTGTACTTTGAGCTACGCAATACTTTGAAAGAGCAATTTAATATATTTGTATGAGTATTTTAATCTATATTTATTTTGCATTGTGAGCCTTTGGCGTTTAGAATAAGGTGCTGCTTTGTAAAATATTCTGAAATTACAGAGCTTGAAAGTGATATCGACTTTGTATTATTTGTGCTACGGCACAAATAATTCTGCGCTTGCTCTGCTACGTTTTTTTTTATCTGTATTTTGTATTTGTTACATGAAAAGGCCGAGCTGGGATCCATCTACACTCTGAAGAGGGACGAGCTGATACATTTTCTGCGCGACCTCGATTATGAAGTGGACGAGGCCTTGACGGTGGGGGAGCTGCGCCGAGCGGCCGTGGGCTTTGGGCGTGGCCAGGGTCTGATGGCGCCACCCTCAGAGCGAGGGAACCCGGTGACTGTCAAATGGGCCCCCTAAAAATGACGAGTTATAACTGCTTTCCCTTCAACGTATTTCTCCACTGACTTCCTTAGAACCTGTCCACATTTCGCAAATTGTCTATTGCCGTAAATAAATTAGCCAGTTTGTATTTGAGTTCAGAGGACAGTTCGTTAAAAACCATTGCCATCATGTGGGAAGGATTTGTGCTACAGTTTCTCCGTGAGGAGATTATGTCCTTAGAAGGTGGTACCTTTTTGGGTTTTAAACGCCGGGTGATTCAGGCTCTGTTCCCCCCGCGCTTTAAGCGCCAGTTTGAACGTGACTTTATTTTTAGATTTCAACGGCCAGGTGAGCCAATGTGTGCATTTGTAGATTCTATTTGTGCAGATCACCATGCCTTGTGTCTCTGCAAATGAGCGAAACAGAATTAGACAGTGTCATCGTTGACAATTTGTCCCCCCGTGTACATGCACAATGCACGCTCTTTTCCACGCCACGTAATTTTCGCGAGTCGAGGTTCAAGGTCACCTTGTGACTTCCAGTGAATATCGTGTTTGTTTCCCACATCCTTTGCGAGCGGACCGGGACGGCAACTCCGCGCCGCCTTTGCAACATGCAGGCCGTCGAGCAACGCCGTTCTCCGGTGTGTTGCGGTGATTGCGCTGCTCCAGGTCCTGCAGACAGAAATTGTTAGCTCAGCAGGCGTTCAAGGTTAGAGAGAATATGTTTCCGTTGTGACTGGAAAGGGACGTGGGCCTTCCAGTCGCGTCAAAAATAAAAAACCCGCGCACTGCCAGGAAGCGTACAGTGTTGATCACTTGTGGGGAGCAAAATGTTTCCGCCTTGATTGACACCGGTGCTACCCATTGTGTTATGAGTGATTCCTTTAAAAAAAAACTGCTGGATTCCAAGATCATTTCCAAGGGGCATGTCAGTTGTATTTCGGAGAAACGTTTGTGTGTCGCTAACGGCGACATCGTTAAGAGTAACGTAGTGGTGAACCTACACTTTAAGATCAGTATGTTTTCTTGGACGTTTCCGTTTTGGGTTTTTTTTTCATCTGTCACACGACATGATTTTACGCTTAGAATTTTTAGGCAAGCCTAGGGCGTCAGTTAACCTTGACGAGTTTTATTTGTCATTTGGGTTTGCTCCGAACATCAGGATGGGATAGCAGCTCGACGAAGTTCCGGAGGTGTTTTCTCCTTTGTTGGATGGCACTAGTTCTGCCAATGAATTTCGTGTGCGTTTGAATCAATTGAGGGAAGTATTTAACGACGTCTTCTCTCCAAGCATAAGAAAGTGTGACGTTCTCCCTTACAAGTTTTCGCTGACAGACATCTCGGTCCGTACCGTCATTTTAAATGCCCCCCCCCCCTTTTTTCCCCTTTTTCCCAAGCTCCAAGCATTCCGAGAAATCAATCAGAAACTGTTACAAGCAGGTGTGATAATCCCTTCTACCTCGGATTATTTTTCGCCGGGATTCTTGGTGCGTAAAAAGGATGGTGACAAATACCGATTGGTGTTTAACCATTTCCTTATAAATAAAAAGATTCATAAGGATATTTTTCCCTTGCCAAGCATTGACTGCGCCCTTCAGCACTTGGGTAAAGCCCATGTGTTTTCCGTATTAGATTTTAACAACAGTTTCCATCAGTGTTTACTTGATCCCTCGTGTAGCAAATACACGGCCTTCAGAACACCTTGGAGCCAATACGAGTTCACTCGTATTCCTATGGGCTCCAATTTTGGCAGTCAAGCATTGTCACGTGTGTTGGATTTCGTTTAGTCCAAATTTAAGTTCAAATTTGTCTTTAATTATATTGATGGCATTATTGTTTATAATGATGACATTGAGTCTCACTTGTCTCTTCTCCGCCAGGTTACTTAAAATGCGAGAAGTAGGTCCTACTGCGAATCCAGATAAAGTCACCTGAGGATCCAATAAGGTGAACTTTCTGGGATATTTGCTCTGTGAGGGTCGTTTGATGATCGACCCCGACCGTGTAGCCCCCATATTGAATTTCCCTCATCCGAAAACTCTGGAGTACAGAAATTTCTTGGCATTTTATGTTATTACTCCAGGTTTATTGGCCATTTTTCTAAAATAGCAGCACCTCTAAATTATTTAAAAAATAAGGGAGTAGAATTTCAGTGTGGTCAGGAGCAGGAGTCGGCCTTTTCTCTACCTTAAAGAAAAGTTGGTTTCTCCGTCAGTGCTTCTTCTTCCGGATTTGATTTATAGTCCAAGAGGATACCTGTTCTCTAGCATTATAGGCAGTCCTAAGCCAGCAGTCTAAGTTGGGTTTGGCGCCTGTCGCCTTTGCCAGCCACAGTTTGACTGAGACAGAGCGGAGGCTTAGCATTTATGAAAATGAAACCTTTAGCATGTATATTTGGAATTGAGAAGTTCGCCTCATACATAGAGCATGATGAATGCGACCTGTATATTGACAATCAAGCCTTGAGTTGGGTTCTCAACCATTACCAACAGCTGGAAAAATTGGGTCGCTGGGAGCTTCGTCTTTCTCGTTTTCGATTTAAGGTAAAATCATGTTCGAGGCTCCGATAATCAGATGGCCAATGCTCTGTCGAGAATGTATGACCCTGCAGATTTCGAAACGGACGAGTTGGTGGCTCTTAAGGCATCCCTCAACATCATTCGTCAAGCTGCATCAGGCTCAGGGTGANTCCCCAACAGCTGGAAAAATTAGGTCTCTGAGTGCTCTGTTGAGAATGTATGAGCCTGCAGTTTTCGAAACGGACGAGTTGGTGGCTCTTAAGGCATCCCTCAACATCATTCGTCAAGCTGCATCAGGCTCAGGGTGATGACGTTTTCTGTATTAAGGTACTGAGTGATCTGAACAATGGTGTCGCACTCCCGTGTGTGTTGGATAACGGAATATTGTATTTCACTGGCAAGAGTGACCGTGCACGTAAAATTGTAGTTCCTGTTCCATTGAGACCTATGGTGTTGTCCTACTTTCACGATTCCGTGTTTGGAAGGCACTTAAGGGTCAGCAAAACTTTCAACAAGATTGCTGTTAATTTTTCCTGACCTACGCTTAGGGGCGACGTGTCAGATTTTGTGCGATCGTGCGATCAGTGCCACAAGTGTAAGCAGGCTCAACGTACCAATCTTGGGCAGGTGGTCACGCAGATTATTCAGGCTCCTTGGAACACAGTCCATTTAGATATTTTTGGTCCTTTAATTAGATCTAAGAAGGGTAATATTTGTATTTTAATTTTGTTGGACCCTTTTACCAAATGTATCCTGTTGCCACTGAGGAATATGAAAGCGTCATCTATTGTCAAGGCACTTACAGATCAGACGTGGAAGGGTTTCAGTGGCCCTGTTGAAATAACTATCGATAAAGCCAAAATATATTTAAAAATACGTGTTTTCGCTGGGCAATCAAGCATTTCGCCTCCAGTCCATATTACCCGAAGGGTAACCAAGTTTAACGATTTAATAAGAATTTTAAGGACTGTTTGACCATCTTTTATAATCAGTACCTCGTGGGACCAGGATTTGGATTTTATAAATGTGAGATTCAATAGTGCTTTGCATAATTCCACGGGAGTTTCCCCCTCTCTCCCATTCCATGCTCGCCCTCTCAGTCATCCCTTGTTAAATATATGGAACATCCCTCCCCCTTTTTTCCTTCCCCCCTTGGTGACGCTGACATAGATTGTTTGCTTAAGGGGGTCCACCGCAGGCTCGGGGCAGGGTTCCGGTTAACTTTAAGTTAGGAGACCCGGTTCATTGCAAAAATTATGTGCTGGCAGATATGGTAAGGGATGTGACAGGGAAGCTGATACCGAAATTTATAGGGCCTTTCAGAATAAATAAATTTCCAGCACCAAATATAGTAAGCCTTGTATCGCCCTGCTCCAACCAGTTATTTCGCAAAGCACACGTCTCACAGTTAAAGTCTTATGTACAACGATAGTAATTGTTGATTGCTCATGTATGAGCCTGCAGCCTCGATGCCTAGTTAAGCTATTTCTTGCCCCTTGTTTCCTTTATCCTTTTCCCGTCTAATTTTATTGTTTTGGTTTTCCCCTTTCTAATCCCTTGTTATTTTTTGCTTGATTCCCGCCTTTCCACCTAGTCGAGCCGAGCTTACCGTATCGCCGCTGTTGTCGTGAGCCGAGGTGAAGAGTGAGAGACGTCTGCTGGGACTGCCTGNTTACCGTATCGCCGCTGTTGTCGTGAGCCGAGGTGAAGAGTGAGAGACGTCTGCTGGGACTGCCTGTGATCGTCCTGGTTCTCCACCTGCAACCGCCCCAGCTGCTGTTGGCTTGTGTACCTGATGCTCGAGAAGAGANCCTGTGATCGTCCTGGTTCTCCACCTGCAACCGCCCCAGCTGCTGTTGGCTTGTGTACCTGATGCTCGAGAAGAGACCGCTCTGATGGCGCTGAGTGGATTCTACTTGTCTGGCCACAGTCCCCGGGGACATCTTCAACATTTGGTCAACGAAACCTCAAGATGGAGCCGATCACTCCGTCTGTTTGTAATCGTCTAAACTGTTAAATGTCATTTTCAATGTGTATGAAGGAACTCTCTCCTACGTTACAACTATTTTACTATTCTACTACTCTTCATTCTCTTATACGTGCCTATGTAATTTTCTTCTTCAGTGTTTGTATCTGCTGAGTGAAGATGTTCAGAGATGGTCAGAAGGGCACTGGTTTAGAGGTGGGGGTTATGACGGTGGCGCCACCGGGTGCATCGTTTTTGGATTCGCTTTTCTGTCAGGCAGCTGCGTTCACCCATCATTTCCCTCCTTTGAATACCTATCCTTGTACGTCAGCTTTTATTAATCCAGGGGCTAGTTTATATAAGTTGTTACACGCCTTGTGCAGCATTTATTCTACGCTTCATTCTACGTCTGTGAAGAAGATCGTCGGGTTGACGACTGCTAGAGCTAGTTTAAATTGTAGTATGAGCTAAAATGGTCANCTACGTCTGTGAAGAAGATCGTCGGGTTGACGACTGCTAGAGCTAGTTTAAATTGTAGTATGAGCTAAAATGGTCAGTTTACCCGTCCTTGGACGAGGGTGCTATGAGACGCCGTTTAAATAATGTAGTTGCGTGAGCTACTGATTATGCTGGAGCTTGTAAAACGGTGAGTCGTAGTCGCAGCTTTTAATTTGTGGGTCAGTTTAGTGTTTTTAAATAATTGCGTTGCGTAGTATTGTGTTTGTCTTGGATTTTGCAGTTAGTTAAATTTACTCTAAATTCTGGTTTTGGACGCCTNTTAGCGTTTTTAAATAATTGCGTTGCGTAGTATTGTGTTTGTCTTGGATTTTGCAGTTAGTTAAATTTACTCTAAATTCTGGTTTTGGACGCCTGCCTAAACTGTAGTTTCGACCTAACTAATTTCTTGCTTCTCTGTATAGTTCCAGTTGCTTCACGTGTTGTGTATAGTTTTTGTCTGCTGCCCAATCATTTACTTAAAGTTTAATTGTCGCTACCTTGCCACCACGACTTACGCGTTGGGCGTAGTCTGTTGAAGTGTTCTAATTGTCGTCGTCGATTATTTATTCGATGGAGCTATGGTTAGGGTCTACGGACTGCCTCCATCGATTCACTATTTTAACGTAATATTTTTTTTTCTTCAGATTTTAACTTGTATTTTCACGTAAAGGAGGCTTTACTGGGCCTGAAGCGCTGCCCTCCTTTAGTCAAATTGCTCCACTTAATACCTTGAATTTATCTAATCATCAAAGTAACTATTCGTATTTTTGAAACGTTTTAATATTACTCTGCTCGTTTTTTTAAATTAAATACGTATTGTATATTTTGAAGTAACGTAATACTTTTTAATAAGCAATTGCGCAGCAATTTAATCTTATTGTATGAGTGTTTGAAGTATTTATTGTATACTGAGTTATTTTTTTGTATTTTGGCTTGTTTGCCAGTTAAATATGTATTGTACTTTGAGCTTCACAGTACTTTGAAAGAGCAATTTAATCTATTTGTATAAGTATTTAAATCTATATTTTTTGCATTGTGAGCCTTTGGCGTTTAGAATTTCACATGTCACATTTGTTCAATGCAATTGTTCAATCCTAAGGTGCTGCTAACTTATAAAATATTCGGAAATTACAGAGCTTGAAAGTGACATCGTCTTTGTATTATTTGTACTACGGCACAATATCTGAATGAGTTTTGACACAAAAGAGAATTTTAGGAGTCAGAAGAACCGTGCGTTCCGCAGGAGGTGAGGATGGGACAGGGAGAGAAAATTGAAGACCGTTGACCGAACCGAAATTAATTGTTCTTTTGTCGGCGGACGTGGAGTGACAACGCGTGTGCAAGTCGAGGACATTTTTTTTTTTTTACATGAGCGCGTAGGTATCTCGTGTGTGATGAGTATGTCCTTCCNCGTGTGCAAGTCGAGGACATTTTTTTTTTTTTACATGAGCGCGTAGGTATCTCGTGTGTGATGAGTATGTCCTTCCTCCCTCGTCCACCCTTCCCCAACCCTTTTTCCACGCACGCCTGTGTTTTCCACCTGCTGCGAGGGGGCGGGCACCCCCTCGTGTCACATCCGGACGACGGAAAGCGCTTAGCCACGAAATATTGTGACGTTCTTTCATGTTAGTCGCCTCGCCTCGCTCCGTTCCGCTTTGNTCACATCCGGACGACGGAAAGCGCTTAGCCACGAAATATTGTGACGTTCTTTCATGTTAGTCGCCTCGCCTCGCTCCGTTCCGCTTTGTCCTTTGTCACGATCAGCTGGCTTGTCCGCGACGTTTCAGTGTTCATAAGCCATAAAAGACTTACTTTATATATATACACACACACACACAAAAAAAAAACAATTTTTCAACTTGCTAAACTGACAAAAAAAAAATTTTTTTTCGTTCCCTGTATGAAAACGAGTTGTCTCTTCTCGAGTTATTCATGATGACCTGCTATAGTAGTTTTTTTTTTTTTACTTTTTATTTTAAATTATTTTTTCCTCGGTCTGGGAACTTACGAGCCGCTTTGCACGAGGGTCATGTGAAATACTTATTAGCGGACCATATGAGAATTTTTAATTAGAAATTTTGCAAAAAAAAAAAAACTGTGAAACGCGTCTGCGCGGCATGCCAGTGAGATGGGAATATGACAGACTGATCCATGTCTTGGAGATTTCATTTCCTCCGAAAACCAATGAGAAGAGACCTGGAAAGTTACCGGGCTCAATTTTACCTCCAGGCTTTACTTCTCAGAAGCAGATATCAACTGCCCATATGTAGCTTACTATCATTATCGGAGTTAATGGCTGTGCTTTCATTTTGTTGCGAGTTTGTTATTGGACCAGTATTCTCCCTAGGGAGTTACATAGCTCACGAGCCAACAGCAGACGTAATCTTAACCTAAGAGTCTCTGAATTCTAGCATGTCCTGAAATGTATCCGCAGATACTCGTATTTCAGGTCTCTGGTACTGAGGTTTTAGTTCAGATATATGGTAAAATTATATTATAAGCAAAATAAACGTTTTTTTTTTAAATTCTTTTTAAGGGGGGGGGGCAACCCCACTACTCACTAGTGCGGAGTAGGCTAGAAATCAGACTATGTTGTTTACTGTGGACAAGCAATAGTCGTTAAATAGCACACAGCCACAGAGTAGATAAGTACACAGAGACGAAATGGCGTTGCGGTTCCTTTGATGTGGGCATACCCAAGCTGATTGGCTGCACTGGGGTCTGGAAGTAGGTCTTGAGTCTGATTGGCTACCGCATGCTGAGGAATGTTTCCTACTGGCTGGTCTGCCGCCTGACAACTAAGTTACCAGTCGCTGATTGGCGAACGGCGTTCCGACAAATCGCTGTGCGACTCGAGTTCGTGTAACAAGCAGCTGCTTCGCCTCTGAATTCTTACGCACTTTGTGATACAGCATCTATCGTGCAGCAGTTGGCTGTTCTTATGAACGAGGTGATGAAGTTGCGTCAAGTCTTCAGTGTAGGATAAGGAAATTTGGTTTAGGATGTAGGGGGTCAATTTCTGATAGGGTTGGATGGAATAATTTTGTGAGACGGCATTTTTTTTTCTAGTAGTACTTACATTTTACTCTACCTAAATTAGATTTTACAGACATTCAGTGGTTCCAGAACCAATAATCATTTCATACAACTTCTGTGAAATGGAAAATCATTAAAGTAATTGCGAAAAAAAAAATCTGCCACAATGTCACATACCCTGTCACGAGGTGACGCCCTCCAAACGAACTTGGGAATTTCGAGTACCAAATGAAGGGTGTTGTGACACGCTGTCTACCAAATTTATATTGACTAATTGGCGTTGCTTGTAGTTCTTCAGACCGAAGGACCCCATACGCACATCAAATGGGCAGTTANCTTCAGTGTAGGATAAGGAAATTTGGTTTAGGATGTAGGGGGTCAATTTCTGATAGGGTTGGATGGAATAATTTTGCGAGACGGCATTTTTTTTTCTAGTAGTACTTACATTTTACTCTATCTAAATTAGATTTTACAGACATTCAGTGGTTCCAGAACCACTAATCATTTCATACAACTTCTGTGAAATGGAAAATCATTAAAGTAATTGCGAAAAAAAAATCTGCCACAATGTCACATACCCTGTCACGAGGTGACGCCCTCCAAACGAACTTGGGAATTTCGAGTACCAAATGAAGGGTGTTGTGACACGCTGTCTACCAACTTTATATTGACTAATTGGCGTTGCTTGTAGTTCTTCAGACCGAAGGACCCCATACGCACATCAAATGGGCAGTTANCTTTATATTGACTAATTGGCGTTGCTTGTAGTTCTTCAGACCGAAGGACCCCATACGCACATCAAATGGGCAGTTATCATGACTTTGTGTGTTTTTCCGTTCGTTACAATCCTATCCTACTGTTTGCATAACGCGTAGAACTTCACGTTCTCTCTTATTTTCGAAACCAACTTTAATTCACTTTATCAGGGTTTGAGATAGATTCTCAACTACCACTATGTGACACAGGATACGTAATTAGGAAATGTTACAATTCGCTGGTTCAATGACCTATGTACTAGACTTCACAGCTCTCTGCATGCTCTAAAAATCTTTGCTTTTTGTTCATTTGATGCTGCAACCACTCGCCTCCCACCAAGGCGAAACGGGTTCGACTCCTGGCGATGTCGCTCCCGGATTTTCGCACGCGGGAATCGTGCCGGACGATGCCACTGGTCAGCGGGTTTTCTCGGGGATCTATCATTTCCCCAGTCTTTGCATTCTGGCGCTGCCTCCATATTCACCACACCTCATCCTCATCGGCTCCCAAGACCTCGATGTTAAGAGCCGCCCAAGTCTCTCTCTCCATTTAATGCTGACAAGGTGAGAGGACATTTTTCTCTTGACTTATGGTCCAGAGAATACAGCTCTTATTTTGATTCAGTTTCCTCCAGGATATACGAAAAAAAACTNTTTCTCTTGACTTATGGTCCAGAGAATACAGCTCTTATTTTGATTCAGTTTCCTCCAGGATATACGAAAAAAAACTGTGTTAACTTGTTCAGCCCCATGTTCATGATCGAGGACATGTTGCACATGAAGGGTACTTATGGTCAGCACTGTACATGACATGGAATCAGTGGTCAGTGTCTCGAGCTTCTTCCTTTTAAGAAGTCGGACTTATTGAAGTTTCTGCATCTCTCATTTGTAAATGGTTAATGGCCACATTGANGCTTCTTCCTTTTAAGAAGTCGGACTTATTGAAGTTTCTGCATCTCTCATTTGTAAATGGTTAATGGCCACATTGATATCCAGATAATACAGATGTTCTGGGCAGTGATTCTCGGCGAATTCCTTTGATCGTACTTACACTGTCTCTAAATAACTAATTTATATTTCGCAGATTTTAAAACACTGACTTGGCATTAGTGCGCGTGTTTGTTTGTGTCAAGACTTGTAGGAACCTTGCGTTATTGTGTCGGCCAATCAAGACCAATAAAATCTCAATTAGAAGTTTATGCTGCAGGCTCGTGCAGCAGTCANTGCGTTATTGTGTCGGCCAATCAAGACCAATAAAATCTCAATTAGAAGTTTATGCTGCAGGCTCGTGCAGCAGTCATCTGGGGGTGGTCTGTGAAATTTAAGTAACAAACATTGACTTGTTTGTGTGCCTATCTTGACGAGAGCAACAAAGAAGTAAATCGCCACACTCCTAGAACACTGTGGGCCCCGACAATAAGCATTTATAAGCAAAGACGGTTAATCCTCAATTGCCAGATGAGATAAAGTACGACGAATNCCCGACAATAAGCATTTATAAGCAAAGACGGTTAATCCTCAATTGCCAGATGAGATAAAGTACGACGAATGCACAAAGAACAACAACGAATAGGGACACCTGAATTTCGCGTAAAATATTTCTGCGCATGCTAGACTCCAATACCCCACTCGCTTATCAGCAGTTTTCTTTTGCTTTTTGGCGGCGTTTACTTGCGGGGAGACGTTTTTTCCTACTTGACTGGCCAATCAGAATTAGGTAACTCTGATACAGCACGTCTGTGATTCGCGGGCT
This sequence comes from Clitarchus hookeri, assembly GCA_002778355.1. Taxonomy (NCBI): domain Eukaryota; kingdom Metazoa; phylum Arthropoda; class Insecta; order Phasmatodea; family Phasmatidae; genus Clitarchus; species Clitarchus hookeri. The sequence continues at coordinate 125,887 of NQII01000188.1, read as the reverse complement.
GACATCAGACTTTATGGGATCTGACCGGTGTGCACAGCATGGATTACTCTAACATCTGAAGTGGCAAAAAAAATGCCCGACGTGGCTTTGTGGCTGAGCAAAAGAAAAATTAGTGCTGGGCGCTGTGCACACCGTATGTTGCTCTGGATTTTACTCCTGTTTTTTACCTTTAAGGCACAGGCACAGGAGACTCGACTGCCCACACGCTGTACAAGACAGTAAAGATAATGACACCAAAAACGCGAAACACCTAGATCATCCAGCGAAACACCTAGATCATCCAGCGAAACACCTAGATCATCCAGCAAAACACCTAGATCATCCAGCGAAACACCTAGATCATCCAGCGAAACACCTAGATCATCCACCGAAACGCCTAGAACATCCAATCACGGATGTGGATCTGAGCTAAAGTGTTATGAAATTCAACTGGTCGTGAAATATTTTCGCGAAAACCGGGTGCCGCTAGTTATTAACGATCAGCATGGGTTAAAATAAATAAATGAAATGTAATGTACCGTTTACTGATCTTAGCCTCTGCCATCCCGGGGGGTTATCCATCCTCATTCCTTGAACTTTCTCATTTTGCCCGTGGGCTGTGGTTATCCTTTGGTCAAGGAGACTAGATCCTCCTAATTTTCAACCAACTGCCAAGTCCATGCCACGTGATATGGGCCATCGGGCAGGCGCAGTAGCGGAAATGAAACACTCCTCAACACACCGCTCGGCCGAAGTCGGGAACCCCAGAAGTGGTTAGTAGCCGGAGAGGGGGATGGGGTTGCACTAGACAGGTCCTTATTCACCGCTAACGATTGCGTGTACAACAACGCTGAAGTAACACGTGAACTGAGATAATTAAAATTGAATCAGTTTCCTGGTAAAAATGTTTCTTTATTAATATTGCAAAAATACTGACTTCATTTACGAAAGTCAATACTATCGAGAAAATAATTTGGTAAGCAAATATCGGTTTATGAAGCATGATATGCTTTAGTGGTATTCATATATTTTTTTCAGCTTGTTTGACTGTTATTAGCCGTTATTCCATTTTGTGTTCGGGCACTGCTATTTGGTTTTTAAGCACGTTTGCTGTGGAATGAAAACACGTTTCATGTAAACTTTTAACATACTTTGAAGTAAAAATTAAGCTTCTTATAAGATTTTGAGCTCTCCGTAACAAAAAATTCTAACCCCAAACTAACTCCGAAAATGTTCACCGATCCCAACAAGTACTATCACAAACTCTTAATTTCATTCCTTTCACAAACATTACATAAGTTTCTTACTTTTTACAATATACCAATAATATGTATATTTTCCATCAGTCCTAGCGTAATTGCGTAGCTAACTATCTCTTGCTGCAGGGTTTAAAAAAAACAATTTCATTTTGGAAATTTCGAAGAAAAAATTAATATCCTTAGAAAATACAATTGTTAGTGTAATACACTCAAATGAGGCCATTAAGTTTTCGTGTGAACAATTTTCTTTAATTACACGTGTTATAAAATACATTTCTGTAGATTATGACGACACAAAGTTCTTGCTGGCTGGCAATAAATACCGTTAGCGGCCCCAAATCCGGCCAGTAAGTAAGAACTCGAAGTCTACACTCTAAAATCGGGAACTATTAAAACTGCTCTTAATCGGCTAATTTGACTGCAGATCTGTAGAAAACTGCACGTTGGTCCAGAACCAGTTTCGTGTCTGCTAGCCAATCACGGACGTTCGGTGTCGGTGTAGCTTTATTCTGAGTGGCCCAGTTCAGCAGAAAATGTCTTCCTCGCGCAGACATGTGGCCAATAGCCGAAGTAAAAGTGCAAGTGTGCACTTGGAAGTTGAAGTCTAGTCTGGACATAAGAACAGGACGGTCCTACTCATTAATTGAAGATTCAGTAAAGTAATTCTACTGTTTGAAATCACTGATTCAAATTTAGAATGTAACCTGAGAGTGCCAGCCAGCTCTCTTCTTCAATGCTACTTGGTTAGCAATGACTAGGAAATTTCGTACAGTTTCAATGACCTGAAGGCTAGATTTCACAGAGATCTATACTCTAGACCCGCTGCTATTTGCTCATTGACTGTCGCCACAGTACGCTGAAAATTTTACCGTTGACTAGGCCGCGTAGCATTCGGTACTTCTTTTGCAGCGGCTTTTTTTTTTTTTGTGAGTTGAGATTTTTTTAACGCGAGTCAAATACTGTAGAAGTTGTTGAAGTCTAGGTTGTCGCCAAATTAATTCCAAGAGTTTTTCAAGTATATATCTATTTTGATTGTGAAAAAACGTGACCTTAAATTTAAAATAAAACAAAAAGGTTTTTTATGCAGCATTTATTGGAAAACAATTTGCACACAGTCACACTGAACAATCGTGTGCATTTACGGCTAACTAGCACGTTAACAATCTCATAAACATGCAAAAAAAAAAGTCTTCGAATTTAACCTCAATTATTTGTATGTCAGTATCATCTTAACCATTTTAAACAATGCTGTTGCTATACATCCATGAACTAGTATAGTAAAAACCTGAGACATAACACAAAAATTTCTCAAATAAACTTTTTTTTTTAATATTTCTGTTGTTTACAGTAATTTAACTTCATGGTTATGCAATGAAAAATCATTCTATTAACTCAGTTTTAATAAGAAAAATTTATTTGTCAGGACTGATGTTTTTATTTGAATAATTTAAGTACTGTACAAAAAGAAACACACAGTCCTTATTGGAGAAGGTTGGAGTTTGATTATATTCCTTGTCTACTACACATTACTGCAGCTTTATAATTTGTTAACCGCATGCAGAATATACAGAAACATGTTAATTCTGCTTTTCAGACTCAATTAGATATCATGTTGGTATTGTGCCATTGCCTTTGGGTGCAGAAACCCCGCGTGACCATCCCCATTCCTCTTTCTGCTCTTTACGAGATAATATATTATTCCAAACTGAGTGCAACAATAACAGAAAAGTTCACTAAGCATTATTGCAGCAACACTGGATCCACAAAAATATTTGCGCGTGTGTGATTAGACCTGCCCATTAGGAAACTGAAATTAAAATGTGCATAACGAAGGTGCACATTTACAAACCAGAATAACCACATAAAACTCAAAAAATAAAATACCAGTGTTGCAATTTTACAATATTAAAAAGATTAAATACACAAATGTATTAATGCATGTTGGAAATAATAACTAAAATTGTCCACAGTGTACAAATTTAGGGCAATCTTTAAAACAATTGAAAAGATTAAGGCGCAAACACTTCATAAGTATATGCGCAATAATTAATATTCAATATAACGAAGTTGTAATGTCAACATGATTAAAAATAAAAAATTGCATATTTTCAAAAGTTATATTTAAATATTATCTTTAATGTTATAACGAATTCTGGGTTCAGAAAGAACTGATGTATTCAAGGGTTAACACATAGGCCTACAGCGTGACCGTAGTCAGAATATTTATTTCTGGTTACAAGCTAAAAGCCAATATTCTAAAATAAGCGTGGCACACTTACGGAATAACGTAAAATTCGTTCGTTTCCAATGCATCTTGAAGCTGTTGGTTACCGATAAAATTAATTTTGGAGTATTCTTACGGTGCATTGTGTATTCTAAACGTATTGCATTTAACAGCAGGGTTCTTGTGGACAAAAAGTAACATTGTCTATATAATTTGGATATGCAAAGAAAAAAAAGAACAAGGTAAGTATGATTTCTGAGTCCAGTCTGAATGCCAAACGACCAGACGAAAAGTGCAGGTCCTTGCCGACAAGTATCCCACAGTAGTGTGCAGAGTGGTGAATTGTAGCTACGGTAGTGATGGTAGTTCGGAAGGAGGTGGTGATCTTGGCAGCGACACGGTCCAGTGATGGCGGCAGANAATTGTCCACAGTGTACAAATTTAGGGCAATCTTTAAAACAATTGAAAAGATTAAGGCGCAAACACTTCATAAGTATATGCGCAATAATTAATATTCAATATAACGAAGTTGTAATGTCAACATGATTAAAAATAAAAAATTGCATATTTTCAAAAGTTATATTTAAATATTATCTTTAATGTTATAACGAATTCTGGGTTCAGAAAGAACTGATGTATTCAAGGGTTAACACATAGGCCTACAGCGTGACCGTAGTCAGAATATTTATTTCTGGTTACAAGCTAAAAGCCAATATTCTAAAATAAGCGTGGCACACTTACGGAATAACGTAAAATACGTTCGTTTCCAATGCATCTTAAAGCTGTTGGTTACCGATAAAATTAATTTTGGAGTATTCTTACGGTGCATTGTGTATTCGAAACGTATTGCATTTAACAGCAGGGTTCTTGTGGACAAAAAGTAACATTGTCTATATAATTTGGATCTGCAAAGAAAAAAAAGAACAAGGTAAGTATGATTTCTGAGTCCAATCTGAATGCCAAACGACCAGACGAAAAGTGCAGGTCCTTGCCGACAAGTATCCCACAGTAGTGTGCAGAGTGGTGAATGGTAGCTACGGTAGTGATGGTAGTTCGGAAGGAGGTGGTGATCTTGGCAGCGACACGGTCCAGTGATGGCGGCAGAAGCTGTGGTGGGGGAGGCGATGGCAGCGGTGGTGATGATATCAGGGACTGAAGGCGGGACGGTGACTGGCGGGAGAGACTAGAACTGTCGAATGGGCCCTCCGGCGAGGGAGGGGACTCTCTAGTTGACGAGGGCGCAGCAGGTCTCGCCTTTGCCGCAGTCTCTAGCCTCGGTTAGCCACAGAGCCCTGGAGCGGCACTCGGAGGAAGGGCGGCACTTACCTCCACGGGCGTGGCACCGTCTCTCCAGCTTCGACACTGCCACACACACACACACAGCCATCTGTTAGAGGCTACCACTACACTGCGGGTTAGGTCAAGTTAGGTCAAGTTCACTTGTTTTCACTAATGCAATCATATTTTCAATTTAAAAAAAACAGGGCAAGGTTTAAAACTGAACTACACCGACTATCAAATCCAAACACACATCCGCAATTTATTCCAGCGCCAATACTACAGTCAACACATGGGGCCACGGTGGAGTGTTGGCCAGACTACTCGCCTCCCACCTAAGCGAACCGGGTTCGATTCCCGGCGGTGTCGCTCCAGGATTTTCCCACGTGGGAATCGTGCCGGATGATGCCGCTTGTTGACGGGTTTTCTCAGGGATCTCCCGTTTCCACCCGCCCTTGCGTTCCGGCGCTGCTCCACACTCACCTCGCTTCACTCTCATCGGCTCTTAAGACCTCGATGTTAAGAGCCGTCGTCCAAATCTCTCCACTCCACTGCAGTCAACACAACATTCCAGCACGTTACATATCATTCACGATTTAAATTCATTCGCAATTGTATACTCTTTCAGTATATCAATCATCAGATTCTTCATATTCGTTTGCCTATATTCCTGATAAACCAACAGATGGAGATCTGCCTTCACTTTCACTATCTCTCAAATTCCCAACAGGGATTTCTAGAATGTCCAGTGCGAACACTATCAACAAACCAGTAACGGTTTAGTTGCAGATCGTTAGAAATAAACCATATAGGTTTCCGTCAAGTCACTGCAGAACATTTCGTCACTATATACCTCTCCAGAAATTTTTGGTGTGACGTATTTAATTGCAGCTGCAAAATTGTATTGCTAATGACACCAAAACTCAACACTGCAGAATAATTTATCATTTCTCTAAACAATATTGTTCCAACTACAGAAAAAAAAATTCTGTAGGGACAATTAAGATNTTTATCATTTCTCTAAACAATATTGTTCCAACTACAGAAAAAAAAATTCTGTAGGGACAATTAAGATGCAGTTTTTGTTTTCACTATAGTAACGATATCATTGGCATTTCACAGACCACTCCAATGACTTATGTGCGAGCCTTTAGCATAAACGTCCATTTTGGAGTTTATAGATCTCTACTGGCCAACACAATGAACGCAAAGTTCCTACAGATCTGTCACGAACAAGCAGGCTCGCAAAAGCTGATTTAATGNTTTTGGTGTGACGTATTTAATTGCAGCTGCAAAATTGTATTGCTAATGACACCAAAACTCAACACTGCAGAATAATATATCATTTCTCTAAACAATATTGTTCCAACTACAGAAAAAAAAATTCTGTAGGGACAATTAAGATGCAGTTTTTGTTTTCACTATAGTAACGATATCATTGGCATTTCACAGACCACTCCAATGACTTCTGTGCGAGCCTTTAGCATAAACGTCCATTTTGGAGTTTATAGATCTCGACTGGCCAACACAATGAACGCAAAGTTCCTACAGATCTGTCACGAACAAGCAGGCTCGCAAAAGCTGATTTAATGTTTTAAAATCTACGAAATATAAATAAGTTTTTTTATTGACAATGTAAGTACAANGTTTTAAAATCTACGAAATATAAATAAGTTTTTTTATTGACAATGTAAGTACAATCAAAGTAATTCACCGAGAATCACTGTCCCGAAAAAACACAGCATTATCTGGAAAATGATGGAAATGGACATCACGGGTACATCAATGAGTTCGAGCAACATAAGTAATACTGTAGTTTTAGTGCCTTCAATTGGGCAGCAGTCTTCGCTGATCTGCGGTGGAATTTAACTGATTTAGGGCAACTTATTAGTGCTTGCTGTACGATAGCAAAAATGATTTACTGGTGGTGTCGTTGATAACAAGCTAGTAAAAAAACTCATAAATCAGAAGACAATCACTGTGGCGTGAATAACATAAGACACGATGTTTTAAGAAACTGACAAAGTAGAAAGAATTAATCAGCATACTGTAAAAATTTATTGGTTAACTTCCTAACCTGTAAAGAAGTTTATGGAAAATTTACCATATATCAGGTTGAGCGTCGTTACCACACATCTTAAAATCGAAACAACTTAAACTGCTGGTATTAACTGATTAAACAGTAATTTATAATTATTATTATTATAGTGAATTGCACTGGCATGGCTGTAAAACCTCGATGTATTCCACTTATTAGCCGGTAGATAACAGCTCATTAACCGAATATTCAGTATAATAATTTTACTGATTGATATCACTTACTCAGGTCTAGTACAAAGGGTAATTTCACTGGGCGTTTGATTCGTGCCTGGACAAATATGGGGAAAGTGACCATGGACGTATGAGGAAGAAGCTTCACCATTCATGCTTTCTCAACGCTCCCATATAGGCTACTGGTGTGATTTCTTATGACACCCACTCTCAGGCACAATGTTGATTCAGTCCTTAGTTCATGATCTTCCTACTCCCGATATACCTGGTTCACTCCAGGTCTCCCTCGCATCTCGCGTTGCTACCAAGGCAGACCGTACTGTTGTGTGGGGATTTTCTCAGAGTGCACCCGTTTCCATCTCAATTCTCGAACCAGNACATCTTAATTCATGCTGACCAAGAGCGATACGTCTGCCCGTATTATTTAGCATCGGTTCGTATGAAAACAATGCTGACACTACTTCTGTAGAGGATCATATTCCTGTAAATAAACTGGGTGAAAGGAGAATAAGTGCGGTTTGATTGGCGATCGGCGTTACAGCATTTTGCTGGTGAATGAAGCCATTTTGCTGCCATGTGCAGTTGTTTCACCTTCGTGTTCTTAAGACCACTGCGAGGGCAGTATTGAACGTCTTGTTATGAAACAGTCAACGCGGACAAGCCATAAGTAGAGACCTGAAAAATTCGCGAGTTCAATGACCTGTAGGCTATGCTTCATTTTCGTATGCTAAATCATGCAGATATCACTGTTCCTTGGTTGCTTGTTGTATTAGCGGAAGACGGTGATTCGGCCTGCATTTTACTGTGTATTTATTATTAGCTCAGAGTTGTCCAGGAGGTGTAATTTAACGGGTGGACCAATAGCATTGGCAATACAAACGTACGGGGATTTGAATTCTATCTTGTCCCGAAATGAAAACGCGAATTTTTCAGGTATCTAGCCATAAGCGAACTACCGCGACGCGTCGGCATTCAGACCAGGCGAAGAATCTAAAACGCGTTGCAACAATTATAGTTTGTAAAACATAGCACAGCACCGACGTCGTTCCACCGGATCTCCCCTCCCGGCGGCACAGTATCCGGGACAACTACGCCACCCANGCGGCACATTATCCGGGACAACTACGCCACCCAAGCCCAGAAGAGAAATCCTCAAGATGCAGAAGGCCGTGGAGGTGCAGTGGTCAGACTACTCGCCTCCCACCAAGGTGAACCGGGTTCTATTCCCGGTGGTGTCACTCCCCGGATTTTCGCACGTGGCAATCGTGCCGGGCGATGCCGCCGCTCGGCGGGTCTTCTCGGGGATCTCCCGTTTCCCCTGCCTTTGCATTCCAGCGCTGCTCCGTACTCACCTCGCCTCACTTAAGACGCAGCTTCATCTTGGCATGACATTCGTACGTATAATCACANAGCGCTGCTCCGTACTCACCTCGCCTCACTTAAGACGCAGCTTCATCTTGGCATGACATTCGTACGTATAATCACAATATTCAGCCTACGGCAACGCCACATTCACGTTAGTCATATATCGTATTTGAGTGGCTCAACACACTCTTTGTCCTCGCTAAACCCTGCTCAGTCCTTAATATAACTTCGGTTTCATTACCATAAACCTTTAGTCTAAAATATAGACATAATTTTAGCAATTTTTAAGTCTAAAATATAGAAGCACAACAGTCTGCGATTGAGCTGGCCTAGCCAACCACAACGCGCAGTCGTCGAAACCATAGACTAAAGATGAGGTAGACCGATCTCGCTGGCTGCGCACAACCAATCTCCGTGCCCCATCATTGAATTGCCTTTCTGCCAATACAACTAGCAAAAATGGCGTGGATTGGATTTGACGTTAAAACACTGTTTAGTAAACAAGTGCTTTGAGAGGTCTGTATACTTCCTCTAACCAATTTGTAATGCAGTTCGATTTAAATTTAAATCGTTAACAGTATTTTATTCATATAAAAGTGCCTGTATTTGGAAAAAATAATATGTAAACAAACACTTTCATCACTGTTGACGACGTGACTTTGACATTAGTTGTGTTCCTTTGGTCTAGATCAATGTCGGGCATATGCGCAGAAGACAAATAAGCGGTCTCCCTCATATTTAGTCTATCGTCAAAACCGTCCACTCGCAAGAGCGTACACTCTAAGAAACAATTCGCAAATTTACCACACCAGTGTATACATACAGTGAGAAACAGCGAGTGGTAGTTTCCGCCCCATACAACCATGGTGGCGTTCCTGCATTTGCCCAGGAAAGAGTCAGATGCGTTTGCAAGTTGCCAGATCTGCATGTTAGCGACGCTGAACTTTCCTATATTTCCAGCCTGANGAAAGAGTCAGATGCGTTTGCAAGTTGCCAGATCTGCATGTTAGCGACGCTGAACTTTCCTATATTTCCAGCCTGACGTGCGGTATTACTCCCCCATCAACACGCAGGAGGAAAACTTCCTAATTACAGTTCGGGAAGTTGACCAGAAATGTTCTCTAAGAGTGATTTCAGCTTAAGTGTTTCGAAATAGAACTAGGCGGGAACTCGGGGGCTCTGGAGACGGGCATACTAACGTCCGTGGCAGCACTCGACGCCGAGGCTCTGCTGCTGGGGGCAGAGGCCCGTCGCGTTGCTCAGCATGCCTTCGGGACACTCGTCAGCCTTCAAGCACTGGCCTCCCTCCTTGGCGCACGGCTCCTCCATGTGCAACGCGGCGGTCGTCGTACCTGCGGCAGAAGAAACACACACGCCGTGTTGGAGTTTCCTTGTTCAGTCACATCCCAGACAGCAACAGGCCTGTAGCCAGGCTTACATCTTAGAGGAGGCCAACCCAACCATTTCAGCCGGAGAGGGGGCAATGACTGCCCTACCTGAGAGTGTGTAGAGAGAGAGAGAGAGAGAGAGAGAGAGAGAGAGAGAGTTAGTGAGAACAGAAATATTTTAATTAGATAGTAGTTTTCACATCCGATAATTAATTTAAATTCAATAACTGAAGAAGAATCCATAATATTCTAACGGAATAGAAATTATTCAACAAATTTTAAAAGTTTTGAGTAGTAGTATGAATAGACAAAAATACATTCTCACTGGTGTAATTTCTCTCAGACAGTAGTGTTATGGGTTTTTCACAGGAANCTGAAGAAGAATCCATAATATTCTAACGGAATAGAAATTATTCAACAAATTTTAAAAGTTTTGAGTAGTAGTATGAATAGACAAAAATACATTCTCACTGGTGTAATTTCTCTCAGACAGTAGTGTTATGGGTTTTTCACAGGAAATTAAATAATTTATTAAATTAAATTTTTGGCTATCCCCTCCTTTCCGTTATCACTCCCTTGGCTATGGGCATGACAGTGCAATATTGCGGCAAGCTTGTCGTTTGACCGAAATTTGACTTGCCGAGAAAGCTTGTGTCATGTGTAGCTCAANAGTGCAATATTGCGGCAAGCTTGTCGTTTGACCGAAATTTGACTTGCCGAGAAAGCTTGTGTCATGTGTAGCTCAAACTTGATTTTGGCACGATTTCTCACGACTGGCTCGTACTTGCTAACTGCAAGCTTGAAGATGGCTTGAATTATAGAGGTTGTATCTNAGCACGATTTCTCACGACTGGCTCGTACTTGCTAACTGCAAGCTTGAAGATGGCTTGAATTATAGAGGTTGTATCTAAATTTGACCGAAGAACTTCGGTTGCAAGTTAACCACGAAAAAATAAATTGAAAACATAAGTAAGACCTGTGGTCTATAAAGTAAGTACTAAGGGTGGTACACATCTTTGAAGTTAGACTTGAAGCACAAGTTTATTGCAGATATTCGAGATAATATTTAAGATGGAACACTGATTGTCTGGATANTATTTAAGATGGAACACTGATTGTCTGGATAACGGTTAACTGAGCAAAAATCTTCAAGCACCACAACACCTGTCGCTGTCATCAAAATATTTCATGTAAATAATCAAGGTTACTATATACCTACTTAGAACTCACCTCCATGACACGGTAGCATATTTTGTGTTCAAAAATGGGTTATTAATGCACATGTCTTAATCTACAAAAATTTCTGCTTGTGTATATTCCCTGAGCCTCGCCGCTTTCGAGTAATTGGTGTTTTACTTTCAAAATAATATCTACCAATACCTGGCAGGTGGGGCCCGCGCAACACCCAATAACACACCCCTGCGGCTATTAAAGGGAGGAGAAGATTCCAAAAAGAGAGGCACATAACACTGGCAGTGTAATAAACTATTCTTAAGATACAACTTCAAAAATGTGTACCTCCCTTAGAATTAAGACCATACGTCGTATACAAGATGATTCTAAAATCATGGGACAAACATTAAGGGGTAGCAGAGCTCACTAAAACAAACAATTATTGTATGGGTACATATGGGCGGGAGTGACGCGTTGAGGCACAAACACAAAAATAACACATGAAATGCAACACATTGCTTATTTACAANGACGCGTTGAGGCACAAACACAAAAATAACACATGAAATGCAACACATTGCTTATTTACAACGTCGCCGCTAAATGACTTTTTACAGCAATGTTTATAACAATTGCTCAAAATTGCTACCACCGACAGTAATGCAAGCTTGGTAGCGTCGGTGGAGTGATTGGCGAACAGATTCAAATACGCCGGGTATTTCACGCACGCCACCATTGTCAGCCAATCACGCCATATGTAGAGGTCGCCAAGCATGCGTGACTGTTGGTGGATGCATTTCCAGCAACTGTTTTAACATTTGCTGTACGGAATCACTCGTTAAGTATGCTGCTAATGAACATTTTATGTTTCCGTTAATGTGTTATGTTTTTGTGTTTGTGCCTCAACGCGTCACTTCCGCCCATATATTCCTATACAGTAATTGTTTGTTTTAGTGAGCTCTACCACCCCTCAATGTTTGTCCCATGATTTTAGAATCATCCTGTATATGTGCTCAACTTCTTTTTTTTGTCGTGATTAAACTGCAACCGAAGTTTGTCGGTCTAAACGAAAGACATCCTATATATTTACCGCTTGACACGTAAAGTTTAGTTACCTTGATTCAAGCTTTATTCGAGCTATCTGTAGGTTAACAGGCTTATTGTCGTGACAAGTTTGATTCAAGCTTGAATCAAGTCGATAACGCTATCAGTAGGCACCCGCAAATTTCGCGTTATTATTTGGCACTAGACTTAACTCCACAGGATTTTNGTGAGCTCTACCACCCCTCAATGTTTGTCCCATGATTTTAGAATCATCCTGTATATGTGCTCAACTTCTTTTTTTTTGTCGTGATTTAACTGCAACCGAAGTTTGTCAGTCTAAACGAAAGACATCCTATATATTTACCGCTTGACACGTAAAGTTTAGTTACCTTGATTCAAGCTTTATTCGAGCTATCTGTAGGTTAACAGGCTTATTGTCGTGACAAGTTTGATTCAAGCTTGAATCAGNGCTTTATTCGAGCTATCTGTAGGTTAACAGGCTTATTGTCGTGACAAGTTTGATTCAAGCTTGAATCAGGTCGATAACGCTATCAGTAGGCACCCGCAAATTTCGCGTTATTATTTGGCACTAGACTTAACTCCACAGGATTTTGTGTACTCGAGCCGGCGTCGTTTCTCCATTGGCTGCTGCATATATGTGAGATCACTCCCTTTCTGACCGAACTGCGCGTGATCTTGGCACACAATTGTTAAGTACTCATTTACTGGCGCAGAGTTACCCAGGGCGTGTCAAATGAAGTATGGTTAGAGACCTGAGAAATTCGCGAGTTCGATTACCTGTATGCTATACTCCATTGTCGTATGTAAAATCATGCAAATATCACTGTTCATTGATTGCTCGTTTTATTAGTGAAAGACGGTGATTTGGTTTGCATTCTATTGTGTGTTTATTATTGGCTCAGAGTTGTCCAGGAGGTGTAAACTAACGGGTAGACCGATAGCATAAGCAATACAAACGTACGAGGTTTTGAATTCTAGCTTGTCCCGAAATGAAACCGCGAATTTTCCAGGTCTCTAAGTACGGTCCAATGACAAACGTAACGCAAAAGTACACGTATGTTAAGTTTAACGTGTCCCCGAATGATAACGTGAATTTCGCACGTCTCTAGCTATCAGGGTTACGAAGTGGTAGCTTCCAATCCGGGTGCTATCGGCACTAACCAATCATAAAAACACATAAAAAATTTAGCCGAGAAATTTATTTTAATGAAATTTATTATTTTACCTATTAGAAGAGACACCCGAATTTCGCGAAAAGATTTCAGTGCATCCTAGACTTCAATACCCTACGGGCATACCAACAGTTTTATTTTGCTTATTGGCGGTGTCTCTTTGTGAGAAGATCTTTTTCTACTTGACTGGCCAATCAAAATGAGGTAACTTCAATATTGTGCGTTTGTGATTCACGGGCAGACACCTAAGACGTGTAATACGGAAACCATCCAATTCTGAAAGTGGAGCTCAATTCTGAAGCTAAAGTGTTATGAAACACAACCTGTCATGAAATATTTTCGCGAAATTCGGGTGTCCGTATCTATTGGGCGTTTTGAGTGCCCGCGGAATCAGCCAGGGCTTTATTAAGAAACCACCCCGGCATTCGTCTGGAGTGATTTCGGAAAACCCTGAAAAACCGAAATCATGACGGCCGGGCCGGGAATCGAACCCTAGACCTCTCTAATTTAATGAGTCAAGTGGCCTAACTTAGTTTTAAAATAAACGCACAGTGAAAACTCTGATGTCCGAGCCAATGTGGAGCCGGAAGATCCGGATGTCACGGAGCATCATTAAAGTACAGTCGAACTGACACAAAAGAGTCTAGAGTTTTGTTTTGTTGCTCTATATAAACGTTTCAAACTGGCAAGATATTTGCTCACAAACTTGGCAGAAAATTATTTTTAGAATTGCCTTTCTTAAGTTTTTCTATGCTGTCTTGCAGTAANCATTTGCTCACAAACTTGGCAGAAAATTATTTTTAGAATTGCCTTTCTTAAGTTTTTCTATGCTGTCTTGCAGTAATCCGTATAGACTTCAACATGGGCTTTTAACACTAGTTGGTTTCTGTAAGAAATAAAAATATAGTTTTCAGCGTTGTAAAGCACATTTTTTTTTTGTGTTAGGCACTGTGCTAGTATCAGTATAACGGTCTGTCACATGTCGGATGCGTTTGTGCTTCATGTGATTGGCAGCAGCTATTCACGGAGTCTCAACAACGAATGATGCCTACCGGTTTTCTCATACGACGGTGCTTGCGNGTGATTGGCAGCAGCTATTCACGGAGTCTCAACAACGAATGATGCCTACCGGTTTTCTCATACGACGGTGCTTGCGTCTGCGTGCAATGGGGACAATTTAAAACAGCTACTTGTGAAGCGTCCTAGATATATGACACGGTGACCGAGGGGGTTAAATATGGCGTGTACATACGCGCACGTTGCAGAACCGCAGATGACACCGGCGGAGAATTCAGCTCGGCGGAGATTCCACTNGTGATTGGCAGCAGCTATTCACGGAGTCTCAACAACGAATGATGCCTACCGGTTTTCTCATACGACGGTGCTTGCGCCTGCGTGCAATGGAGACAATTTAAAACAGCTACTTGTGAAGCGTCCTAGATATATGACACGGTGACCGAGAGGGTTACATTTGGCGTGTACATACGCGCACGTTGCAGAACCGCAGATGACACCGGCGGAGAATTCAGCTCGGCGGAGATTCCACTNTTGGCGTGTACATACGCGCACGTTGCAGAACCGCAGATGACACCGGCGGAGAATTCAGCTCGGCGGAGATTCCACTTGCTCGTGGAAGCTGCAGGTAGGTCGATGAGAAAAAACTCCCGATGGCGGTCAAAAAAAAATTTCTCGCTGAGAAATACTTCGGCGTTTTTCCGACTGATGTATGCGGGAGTAAGACACGAAGCTCCGCGGGCAAAACGCAGGCTGGCTGCGGGCTTGGGAAGTCCGGTCGAGGAGGGGGGGTAGGGTTCAAAGTGCTCGTAATTGGCGACTCCGCCATGGGAAGTGGATAGCAGACCCTTCGCAGAGGAATTCATTCCTCAGACAGCAAACCTCCCCC
>NQII01000188.1:81457-101793 GCA_002778355.1 Clitarchus hookeri | reverse complement strand
CCCCCCCCCCCCTTTTCCCATCGCTAACTCCTCTAGGGCAACGAATTCCCATTCCTCCCCCTTCTCTTATTTTTACTTCGGGCTCCGCCCCCAAGACCCGCCATTTGCCTACGGCACTCGTAAAACTCGGGTTCGTTACAAGGGGAAGGGGAGATCTTGGGAAATGGTGGCCTTCAAATTGTAACCAGGAAAAACCGGTAAACATTTTTGAGACAATAGATCTTCACAAATACTCTATCGCAAAAGAGTATATGCGCAATTTCCGCTAACATTGCAACCGACCAGTTGCTACGAAATAAAAGTATCACAGGATTTAAACACGAAGAAACTAAAAAAATCTTGTTATCCTTCCACCTATTTTTCGGGGTAGAGTAAAAAATTATCAAATGAAACCTGAAAAAAAAAGTGCTGACTTCCTTCAAGGATCTTGAAAATATAATGGATCAGACAGTACAACTCTTCATATCAACCCTTTCAGACACACTGTCAGATGTGACGTACAAGCACTGGCTTTGACGATCTACACTAAAAATAGATTAAAACAATGTCCTGTAGTCCATTCATTATTACTTTCAATTATTCTGAAGCCCTGCTTAAGTTCTACTTTCAGAATTTTCCTCCGCCTCATGCACAAAGGCTTTAACCGAGTCTAGAAAATTACGCCAAAAGGGCAACGCACCGCATTCGTGCGCACTCAGTTTAATAATATTTTTGCGCGAGAACTATTTCTTACTAGGCGTTACCAGAACACCTATTTCCTCCNGTGCGCACTCAGTTTAATAATATTTTTGCGCGAGAACTATTTCTTACTAGGCGTTACCAGAACACCTATTTCCTCCATGTTCTTTTTATCCATAATAATTATTAAGAAAATATTATAATTTAGAGACAAAATATAAGTAGAATTTCAATTTAACCAATAAAAAAAAAGATATTTTTGTATTAACAGACGTATGAGACGCTTCTGATACATGACATATTTAGAAAACAATCAAACACGTCGTACATAACGGTGATTTTTCAAAGATTTGATTTAGAAAGTGTGAAGATACTGTCAATAGATTATACAAACAATTCCTCACGCACGGGATATATTATTCGTTTTTGAGACTAGTCTGTAGGCTTATAATCAGCTGCTGCCAGTAACATCAACCAGAAACACATTTTTATTCGAACCGTTATACTACAGAGAGTTTAAATGATACTAGTACAATGTAAAAAAAAAATTAGTTCGTTTCAGAGCTTAAAAATTTTTTTTTTTTTGTATTTGCGAATGAAAAGTTG
The DNA here is from genome assembly GCA_002778355.1 of Clitarchus hookeri. NCBI lineage: Eukaryota > Metazoa > Arthropoda > Insecta > Phasmatodea > Phasmatidae > Clitarchus > Clitarchus hookeri. The sequence goes on along the minus strand of NQII01000188.1, from coordinate 100,509 downwards.
AGGAACTCTGCAGGTGTTTGTGTGGCAAACGGGGACGGAAAACCACTTCGAGAAACCGCGTGACCGATCGGAATCGAACCTGCGAGCTCCCGAACGCGACGCCGCATGACCAAACCAGACGATAAGCGACAATACAGCAGAGGAATTGTGCCGTGTATCGCAGGGGGCTGAAGAAGAAGTTGGGGTCACAGAATATTTAAGAACACGGAAGTGGAACAGCATCTCGTACACTGGCTTGCAACATGGCGGAACGCCGTTCGTCGATCAGCGCCTGGTAACTTTGTTGCCTGCCGGCAGCTCAGCCAATAGAGACACAAGGCCCACTTTCAGAGCCTCGTACAGCCAATCAACGATTGGGTAAGCCCACAACAAAAGAGCCGCCACCCCATTTCACCTAAATGTTCTTATCTACTTCGTGGTTTCCATCTACGGTATCAACTAGTTCTGCTAAAACGAAGGGGAAAAAAGTGCATGATTTTTTGGGGAAATTGGCTGGAGGTAAATGGCAACACTGGTGTCGGCCTTGACCTATCGGAGTGGAACTCCAGGGCTTTCGCGTGGTCGCCTTCCGAAGAAGTCGACAGTTCCGTAGACTAAATATGTGGTAGACCGATTATTCACCTTCTGCGCATGTACCCAAAATTTATCTACACCAAACCAACACAACTGCCAAAGTCACATGGTCTACAGTGATGAACATGTTTGTTTATACCTTAATCTTCATAAGACAAACCATTTTATGTAAATACTAGCTGTGCCTGCTACTCCATTCGCGTGGACTACAGAATTATTGTTTAGGTTTTTTGTTTTTTTTTTTTTTTTTTAATAAAGTTGAATTTTACTTAGTGGTAATCTTCTATGCTCTATACATATCATAAAACTCAACGTCTCGGCTAATTAAATGGTAAAAACACTTATTAGTATTTCTTTGTTATGGATAGATATATGCTACCGAGGAGTTTTTTAGGTCTTTTTATTCTACACAATTATTTACTACATGATATTGTTTCATCTTTAACGGTTTAGACAGCGTATTGCAAGAGAGAGCGCTGGCGGCAAACGTTTTTCCGACTTGATTCACTATTATCGTTTGTAAATTTTTTGAGATATTTTCTCGCTATAAAAAATAGCCAATATCACCTTTCAGCCCTCCAACTATTCCTGTGCAATAAATCACGCCAATCCGTTGCTCAGTTGCGACGTGAAAGAAGGACAAACAAGCAAACACACTTTCACATTTATAATATTAGTTAGGATTTTATATAAATAAAATACTTTTAGAATTTTTAATTCAATCTAATTGCATTAAAAACTTGCCAGAGGAATAATAAAGACACCTCAAAGAATTTGTTTACATGAATAGTGTTCAGACCTCAAATCCTATCCGCATCTTAAAATAGGTCTTGGGAATCGCTGAGAGCAAAATGAGGTGAGTATGGAGCAGCGCCGGAATGCGAGGACAGGAGAAACGGGAGATCCCCAAGAAAAACCCGCTGACCAGAGGCTTCGTCAGGCACGATCCCCACATGCGGAAATCTCGATTGGGTAAGCCCACAACAAAAGAGCCGCCACCCCATTTCACCTAAATGTTCTTATCTACTTCGTGGTTTCCACCTACGGTATCAACTAGTTCTGCTAAAACGAAGGGGAAAAAAGTGCATAATTTTTTGGGGAAATTGGCTGGAGGTAAATGGCAACACTGGTGTCGGCCTTGACCTATCGGAGTGGAACTGCAGGGCTTTCGCGTGGTCGCCTTCCGAAGAAGTCGACAGTTCCGTAGACTAAATATGTGATAGACCGATTATTTATCTTCTGCGCATGTACCCAAAATGTATCTACACCAAACCAACACAACTGGGTTTCAGTGTACCAGATGTCACTACTTGTACAAACAAATATGGAATATCTTCATAAGACAAACCATTTTATATAAATACTAGCTGTGCCTGCTACTCCATTCGCGTGGACTACAGAATTATTGTTTAGGTTTTTTTTTTTTTTTTTTAATAAAGTTGAATTTTACTTAGTGGTAATCTTCTATGCTCTATACATATCATAAAACTCAACGTCTCGGCTAATTAAATGGTAAAAACACTTATTAGTATTTCTTTGTTATGGATAGATATATGCTACCGAGGAGTTTTTTAGGTCTTTTTATTCTACACAATTATTTACTACATGATATTGTTTCATCTTTAACGGTTTAGACAGCGTATTGCAAGAGAGAGCGCTGGCGGCAAACGTTTTTCCGACTTGATTCACTATTATCGTTTGTAAATTTTTTGAGATATTTTCTCGCTATAAAAAATAGCCAATATCACCTTTCAGCCCTCCNTCACTATTATCGTTTGTAAATTTTTTGAGATATTTTCTCGCTATAAAAAATAGCCAATATCACCTTTCAGCCCTCCCAACTATTCCTGTGCAATAAATTACGTCGATCTGTTGCTCGGTTGCGACGTTGCATTGTTATTCCGTTTGTGTACTTTTTGATTTTCCAATAAGAATTTCCCCGAGGGAATGAGATATTTTCTCGGGATAAAAAGTAGTCTATGTCATTTCCCAGCCCTCCAACTATATCTGTACAAAAAATCACGTCAATCCGTTGCTCAGTTGCGACGTGAAATAAGGACAAACAAACAAACACACTTTCACATTTATAATATTAGTTAGGATTTTATATAAATAAAATACTTTTAGAATTTTTAATTTAATCTAATTGCATTAAAAACTTGCCAGAGGAATAATAAAGACACCTCAAAGAATTTGTTTACATGAATAGTGTTCAGACCTCAAATCCTATCCGCATCTTAAAATAGGTCTTGGGAATCGCTGAGAGCAAAATAAGGTGAGTATGGAGCAGCGCCGGAATGCGAGGACAGGAGAAACGGGAGATCCCCAAGAAAAACCCGCTGACCAGAGGCTTCGTCAGGCACGATCCCCACATGCGGAAATCCGGCAGCGATACCCACCGGTAATCGAACCAGGTTCGTCTGGGTGGGAGGCGAGTAGTCTAACCACTACACCACCGCGGCTCCTCCGTCCGTTTATGATAGTTGTATCGGCAGAAAAGCAGTTTTAGTGTTGGAACACGGAGACTAATTCTGCGCAGCAAGCGAGATCGCTCTACGCGCTTACCGGCTACCGCCAAGGCCGCGCGTAACTCATCAGCGCATGCGCGGCTCGCCCCAAGACATACCACCATCGCGCCATTGTGTTATTTATCAGCGAGCGGCGCGCACGAGCGGTCGTGTTGGCAGCACGCGGAGGGGATCGGCGGCGGTAGTGAACAAAGGCCACGGCGAGATTTATCGCATCTCGGATTTGCATTCCAATAAAGTGTTCCCTCTGATTGCTAAGTTACGCCCGTCCCGTTACATACTCGTGTTCCTACAAGACGGCTTTCTCTCTCTCTCTCTCTCTCTCTCTCTCTCTCTCTCTCTTCTCTACTATTTTCTCCTTGTTACTCTCGTCGATAGAGCGCACCTATAGCTCGTTAACGAGTAGCTGAACATTATCGAGAACATCAGTTCATTAATTATCTTTCCGCCCTTGTGAACACTTGCGCTGTCATGGCCCATAGCGATCAGTACAAATGCGTCCGCATAGCACGTATAAAACAAAAATAACCCTTTTTCATTGGTTAGTGAGCTCGGGTTAGATTACTACGGAAGGTTAGATACACGCGAATATATTTTCATCATTTCGGTAGTACTTTTACGAATGTAATAAGGACACTGAAGACATGCAGTAATATATTTCAAAAATAAAATTACAAACTAACGCTTTCTTATTTAATTTACTTTGTCACGCAAGTAAAGTCACGTTATTTGGCGAGACAGTCAAAAATCAACCCCTCGAAGAGTTAAACTTACCACTCTTCGTATGCATTTTACCATGATTTGCTTCCAACGTGAATGTAACGATCCGATGAACGTTAACCATTTCGGATACAAATAAATGTAAATTTTTTTAGGTGATGCAACTAACAAAATTTGTGTTAGGAACCGCGCTCCATAGGCGTGCTCTCGGGGTGTGACGGGTTTGCCCAGGCACGCCCTAATGACTAGGGGCACCTGGTTTTAGCGGAAAGATTTCAGGACAAGTTGTGTTCCAACACACTTTAGTTTAGAACCACTTTCGTGATGGGGTCATTTGAATTGTAGCGCGTGTTATCTGTCTGCTGGCGAATCACGGACGGTCAGTGTCGGAGAAACTTAATTCTGATTGGCTCACTCGACTGTCTTCATTCGAAGGCAAGCGGCCAATAGTCAAACGAAGGTTGCAAGTGCGCACATAGGATTTTGAAGTCTAGCCACCGCGTAAATCTTTTCACGAAAAAANATAGTCAAACGAAGGTTGCAAGTGCGCACATAGGATTTTGAAGTCTAGCCACCGCGTAAATCTTTTCACGAAAAAACAGGTGGCACTACAAATGACTAGACGTCCGGAAATTTCGCGATTTAATTTTAGGAAAAGCTAGGCTTCAAACACGTGTATATTCGACTTTCTGTCTCAATTGGATAGCAGTTTGTAAAACAAGCCCTAAACGAATTTGAAACAATAACTGATCTGCAAGAAAACTAGGACCGAATACAAACCTACCTGGTCTGCGATGAAACTGGTGCATAAGCCAATGAATAACTAACTGAAGCTCTAGTACACAAAGCATTTTGAGGTCTAACTTATTGCCAAATGAAGCCGCAAAATTTTCGGGTCTCTACTAATAACCAGAATATTTATTAATTTAAATTGTGGTCTTTGAGNATAGTCAAACGAAGGTTGCAAGTGCGCACATAGGATTTTGAAGTCTAGCCACCGCGTAAATCTTTTCACGAAAAAAACAGGTGGCACTACAAATGACTAGACGTCCGGAAATTTCGCGATTTAATTTTAGGACAAGCTAGGCTTCAAACACGTGTATATTCGACTTTCTGTCTCAATTGGATCGCAGTTTGTAAAACAAGCCCTAAACGAATTTGAAACAATAACTGATCTGCAAGAAAACTAGGACCGAATACAAACCTACCTGGTCTGCGATGAAACTGGTGCATAAGCCAATGAATAACTAACTGAAGCTCTAGTACACAAAGCATTTTAAGGTCTAACTTTTTACCAAATGAAGCCGCAAAATTTTCGGGTCTCTACTAATAACCAGAATATTTATTAATTTAAATTGTGGTCTTTGAGNGCCAAATGAAGCCGCAAAATTTTCGGGTCTCTACTAATAACCAGAATATTTATTAATTTAAATTGTGGTCTTTGAGGATTATTTATTATTCTTTTTATTTCAAAATGCCTAAGAGCACGCTGGTCTGTACGAGACGTTCTGAGGTATGCCAAAACTAATTTGTCCATCGCGTCAATGCTGGCTTGACCTTGATTTCATTCATTTAGCTTTTTAGATTTATACAAATTAGTCAACCTGGTAACCTACTCGCCAGCCGGCAGCCCAGCCAATAGGGAGTAGGGAACCTTTCGTAGCGTGGTATAACCAATCAGACACGAGGCACGTTCCCACAACCTCACGCAGGCAATCTTGTCAACATCAAAGGAGCCGCCACACTATACAGGTCTACTCTGTGATGTGACGTTAAGGGAGGATTTTATCTCCAAGGTTGGTTTCGAAGTATTCATCTAATCGTGAGCAGGCCATACGTACGCCAGAACAAGTCAGCTGACGGCGACTGTTTATAAAGGGGAATACCGCTCGTCGGATCACCCGGAATGCGACGGGACAGTAATATTAAATATTTACACCCGTTCCCCGCCGACACGCAACGGCAGTTACAGCCCGAGTGAGCCCGCTGACAAATGAAGGACCCCGCCCGACTCTCTTCGTTCCCTTCTCGCTGCCAACTGAAGGAAAATGAAAACTGCGACGAACGGCTTCCTTCGCACCGGCAGCAACCAATGAAGTTGCAGGCTGCGGCACCGTCTCAACCCGAACAGTAGTTAATAATATAGTTGTGAAAATAACAATTTACACAGCGAACTCTAGCCGCAGCAAAATGGCGCCACTGGCCAGCAAAATGCAACGCCTCTCGCCAATCAGCGCTCGTTTATCTGTTCCCCCAGCTGGCAGCCCAGTCAATAGGGGATCTCTTTGTGGACGCGTTAGCCGATCAGACACAAGACCAGCTCCCCAAATCTTCGCGCAACCAATCAGAGAATGTGTACGCCTACATTAAAAGAACCGGTACGACATTTAACCTGCGTGTGAATGAGTAAAGAGGTTTGGGCGGCTCTTAACATCGAGGTCTTGAGAGCCGATGAGAGCCGTAAAAACCCACCGACCAACGGCATCGTCCGGCACTATTCATACTTGCGATAATCCGGTGACCCAGCCGGGGATTGAACATGGTTCGCCATGGTGGGAGTCGAGCGGGCTAACCGCTCAGCCACCGAGGCCCCAATCGAAATTGGTTAAATAGTATAGTTGATATTCAAAATAAACCTAAAATATATGTATGGTCATTTTGAAAATAAGTATCTAAGAAAGTTTAATTACGTACGTTTACCTGGTCTTACGACTTACATGCCAAATTGGGCGAGGATTGCTTAATAGTTTTCGAGATATAATGTAAAATCTCTATTTTTTTTATTTTATGCCATCTTCCAAAACTGCTTAACCACAATGTCCACTTCAAAATTTAATGCTTACATGATGCTATGCAAGTAGACAAAATTTGGTTTAGATAGATCGAATGGTTCCCGAGATGTAACACATCACCCTAAATAATAACATATCCGCCATTTTGAAAGTAAGTGCCTGGCGTTGTCAAAAGCTATAAAAAATCAGGTGTCCTTACTAAGTATGTACTATGTATAAACCTAGTTTAGTCAAATTCTGTCGACGCGTTCAAAAATTGAAAAGGGTGGACACACGTAGACGCATACACAGATATGAACACACACACAGACCACAGACANACGCGTTCAAAAATTGAAAAGGGTGGACACACGTAGACGCATACACAGATATGAACACACACACAGACCACAGACAAGAGAAAGATCTCATAAGCCTTTCTTTCCTTCGGAAAGTAGGCTAAAAATAGTTACACTTGCAGGTTCAATACCATAAATTTTCACGTGTTATAATGAAAGATCACGGACATGTCGGATAAAGTATAATACATTATCCTTGCTAATAACATGTGNATTTTCACGTGTTATAATGAAAGATCACGGACATGTCGGATAAAGTATAATACATTATCCTTGCTAATAACATGTGGAAATAGTAATAATACCATTTATTTCAGAATTGTAAAAATTTAAAGCTTATTCGTACACAAGTTGTATCCTATGATGCAATCCAACATTCCTACATTGTAAAAAAACTGTATAACTACGTACGTCGATGTAAATATAGAGGCCGTATTCGAACCAGACATCTCAAGTTGCAATATCACTTTGCGAAAATCATTACATTACTGTGTTGAAGTTTAAGAATTGTAAGTACATATATGCACCTTTGTGCATAGAACAGGTACGTTAAAAATGCTATTTATTTCGATTTTGGATTAGCTACTAACTACCTCTTTGTGTGTTATTTCGTATGAAGGTACAACAGGCGTATACAATTATATATATATAAATTTAAAAAAAATTATTTAATTAGAAATTAAACATATTTCTAACTGTGAAAATGGTAATGACGGTGCTTTGTACTGGTTTACACGGGGTTTGAAGGTTTTGAGACGTAAATGGCCAGCGCGATCAATTTCTCTCATCCTCTATGGCGTGAGCCGAGGAATCACCATCGGCCGGTCCGGAATGAGTTTGTAAGAGGACTGGCAACAGCGTATAGCTCCGTGCTACACCTCCTTTTTTTTTTTTTTTTTTTTTTGTTACGTTATGCAGCTTCTATCCTATTTAGGCGATGATAGTGCTACCTAGCGGAAAAATCGTGAACTGCGTGCGTGTGCAATTTCGCTTGTAACTGCGCTCGCTTCAGGTAGATAGCTCTGCGCGCAAATTACGAGCAACTGTGGCGTCTGTCATTCCACCTAAGACACGAGGTAGCTAGACGTGCGTAGGAGGTTTAGTGAGGAGTAGAAGGCGGAGTTCTCTGTCACGCCCGGGAGGTGCTGGCGATGGGCAGTGATAACACTTTCACCCGTCGTCGAAGCCTTTCACCCGCTGCGTGTCGAGACTAACAAGACGATGTGCAACGGAAAGCCGTTGGCAGCGCTGCGATGAGCCATTTTCCGCGTTTGACGGCCGAGAAGGGCGGAGGCGATAAGGGCCACACTGCTATGCGCTTCAAGTGCGCTATAGCCGCTAAGCGCAAGGCTCTAAACTGGAGTGCAGTGTTATCGTCGTGCAGTGTATGCCAATGAGAATTTTAGCGGTGGCCCTGTCATATTTATTGGTGTAGATTCAGTAACGAGGTTCGATACAGCCCCCCTGAGTAGTTCTGTATGCNCGGTGGCCCTGTCATATTTATTGGTGTAGATTCAGTAACGAGGTTCGATACAGCCCCCCTGAGTAGTTCTGTATGCATCTGATGCGTATATTTTGAGTTAAAACACTTTGAAAAATCGGTTTTATCTATGTTGAAGTGCTTTGAAATTATGTTTCTAATGTGCGTGACGTCTTCAAAGCATTCAACAGTTCTCGTCTGAAGTGTGTGCTCTTTTCGTAGGTCAGCACATTGGTACGAACACCCGAACTTCGCGAAAAGATTTCAGCACAGGTTAGATTTCAATACCCTATGGGCATACCAACAGTTTACTTTTGCTTATCTGCGGCGTGTCTTTGTGAGAAGATCTTCTCCTACTTAACTGCCCATTCAGGATTAGTTAACTTCAATACTGCGCCTCTTTCATTTTCTTGGGCAGACACCTAAAGACGCGTAACACGGAAACCATCCAATCCCGAAAGTCTACCTCAGCTAAAGTGTTATGAAATACAACTGGTCGTGAAATATTTTCGTGAAATTCGGTTGTCCTTAAATATACAGCATTCTTGCTATATTGTTCAAAACACTGTTTTAAAGAAGAATAAATATCGTAAACAAAGGGTTAATTACAGCGATTTTTGCCGACTTTGACACTTCTCAACAACCACATTTGTGTTTCAATAACCGAGTTTATAAACTGGTAACCAAATATCGGTTTTTATTCCTGTCCTGAAAAAAGAGTTACGCTAAAATATTCCATAGTATTTTAAAATTAAAATAGACACAACTGCTTACGATGAGATCATTGTTACAGCTAGGAAGCTTCTTGAGTAGTCTATGACTACGTGATGGTCGAGCGGACATTACGTCTAACTGGCAAAGACTTGCAATATTCGCGTGTTTATTTGGCACCAAGTTAGAGCTCACTAGCCTGTAGTTACAGGAGAACAATTCGTGTTTTAATTGGCTATTGGCATTTTTGAAAGTTATACGGCCTCATTAACCTGTGTTACTGCTCCACTGTAGATTGGTTGCTCAAACGTTGAGCCTTTACTATTGGCTGAAAGCGCCATTGGGACGTGCCACACACACACACACACACACACGTTCTCGGCCAATGGCAAAACACCAACGAGCATACAACATCTTGGAGTTAAGTCTGTAGCCAGTAAATAACGAGAATTCTGCATGTCCCTTCTGATTGGTCACGTCACGCTACGGCAGTTGCGCTTCTAGATGCTCGGGTATTCTGTTCTCTTACTTGTTTTTGCCGCGTGCCATAATTTACCCACAGATTTACGACTAATTTCTCGCAGGCTGCGATTACGATACGACCGGAGAAGTAGAATTTTTTTTTTTTCATCCTCGGCGTTATTGGTACACTGTAACAGTACACCGTTGCTCATAATTAATAGCTTGGTCTGGAACTGTGAAAGTTCCGCAAAGATTCAATTGCCGCTGTTAAAACGTAGGTTTGTTTTATTCTTTTACTAACACGCCGTGTCTATACTTACGTCGTTACTCGTTCCCACCCTTTCCTAGATTCCGAAATTACACATTACCGAGTGGCTTCCTTGATATGCAGAGAGAGTTTTTTTTTTTGTGCAGGGAGTTATTACGGAATTGTAAGCACCGCCGTTTGCCGTTCGCGCATAGCCACACTTTAGTATTGAAAAGCCTGTTTGCTCATGATTGCTTTCGAACGTGTTGGCACCTGGAAAGGTGTTTAATAACATACTGCCAGTGGAAGCGAAAGGAAAGCATAGCGGTCTTTAAATGCTACGTAATATAGGCTGATATTTGATTGGTATGGAAATGATGATCGACCACGGGGTCCATTAACACGATTAATCGAATATAATTTAATTTTTTTTGTAGAAAATAAGTCGATTGAACGTGGAAGAAGTTGCGTGCAAGTTATTGGAATCATTTATTGGAACTTCAGGAAACAATAATCTGTCAGTTCGCTCTCGAACAATTTTGAGACGCGGATTTTTATAACCCGTGACAGAGAAGTACGGACGTCATTTAATACTTTTCAGACTCACGTTAATTTATGATTTCAGATGTTGCAAAAAAAAAAGGACATTTCCTAGTCACCCACACTTCGACTACCGAGTAGCGAAATTGTAAACGTGATCAGACTTTTCGTCATTTTATTACAAGTGCAGTTCCAGGAATGTATCTCATTTATGAGGGGACGTAAAAGACAAAGGCTGCCGATAGCGTATTTGAACGCTTGGAAATATTCCAACTACAATGGTCAGATACTTTTTTTTCTCTTCATTTTTAAGTATTCGAGACCTTACGTTAAAGTGAGATAGGTTTTGACAGCGCTCAATCATCTCAGTCAAAGTGTGCAATAAGCGATGCGTTGCACCCGAAGTTGGATTTAACGATATACTTTGGGCAGAGCAGGAAAGAGTATTGAATTTAGGAAAGTTCCTCAAATATGGGACATGTCACTCGTTGTTGAAGCTACATTCCGTAGTCCCATGGGGGCCGCGGTAATGTAGTGGTCAGACTACTCGCCTCCCACCTAGGCGAACCGGGGTGTCGATTCCCGGCGGGGTGGCATGTGGGAATCGTGCCGGACGATGCCGCTGGTCGGCGGGTTTTCTCGGGTGTCTGCCGTTTCCCCCCGCCCTTGCATTCCAGCGCTGCTCCGTACCCGCCTCACTACACCCTCGTCGGCTCTCAAGACCCCGATGTTAAGAACCGCCCAAAACTCTCATCTCCCCTACCCACCTCTCTACGTAATCTCATAAGCCGATGTTATCAAAAACATCAAGAAAAGACAAATTTTTACTGGCCCAGACAAATAATAATAATAACGAAACGTCTTTTTTTTTTTTGCGGCGAAGTTAAATTAACTAACTAAATTACAATTGTGTCAAATATTGTTCAACTCGTAAGCATTGTATGTGATGGCATTTGCCTCGAATAAAGAAAAATGTACACTATATTTTTTGAACAATTTGATATCAAATACAAAACTCTTCCGCTTTATTGCAGCCCGAATAACAAATACTAATTAAGTTGTACAGATTAAAAAATTTACAATATTAACTAAAGCTGTGAGCTACTGCTTGGCATATATGTAAACACCGAATAACAGTTCATACATTAAAAAAAATGTTGAAAGTATGCAAAAAAATTATATTTAACATATATATATGGTTGTTATTTGGTGATTACATATGTGTCACTTGGTAAGCTATGGGAGTAGTTTACTTTGTAAAAATTTTCGTCTGTATAACAGTATTACGGCTGCAACAAAACCGAAAAATCTTGCATTTGACATCAAATTATTCAACTAATATAAAGCATAAATTTTTTTTATTCTAGGAAAATGTCACCACATGCGATGCGTACGAGTTGAACGTTTGGTAAAAATATTAATTAATTAATTTTTTAGCGTACGACACCCTTAAGTAATGGCGCGTCGCGTGCAACCAGGCGACACGTCGGAGTCGTCACCCCAGGTGACTGCACGTGTACTTAGCCGGCAGACGTCTCTGCATGTCTGGGCGGGGTGAAGGAAGATCGTCAGTGCTGGGCTATGGTACGGGCTATTCAAAACAATGGCACACGGGCACGACATTATGGTACATTTCTAACGCACGCGTAAAATCGCAATTCTACGTTTGTTTCACTTTCATTGCACAGCAGTTGTTTCAACGTTACGATACTGGTGCCAAATGCAAATGAAATATCTCTTAAATAGTAAAAAACAAAGTCGCATCTCCGCGTCTGTCTGTGTATTCGCTTAGTACTTCTAAACTACATAATGAATATTGATGCGGTTTTCAACATCATTTAGAAAATTTCTTGAGGAAGGTTTTTGTGTATAATTAATTTATATTTAATGCAAGAATAGCAGAGAAATGACGAACCGTTTGTAATCAAGTCGTAAAAAAAAAACAGCTTTTAGGCCGCTTACATGGCTTGCGCTGACTAAACCATGAGAGATACATTAAATTAATGTGCTACAGAATTGTAGCTCTCAAAAAGGTCTACAGAAAAGTCCGTGATAGCATATGTTTACCTTTTAAGGCTGACCCACAGTAACCATTTTTGTCTTTCAAAATATCGCTGTAAAAACTAAATTGTTACCGGGCGAAATCGGGCCAGTTTGCTAGTTTGAAATGAAACAAATAATTGAAACACCTGGTTTATACATCTCAAAATAATCATTCCACCTTTATAAAATATGATGAACACCTCTGTCTACACAGCAATGGAGTGTGTTTCTTTACTAGAATAGGCAAAATTACACGCACAGACTATAGAACAACACAACCTGACTGACAGAAATAAACGACGAACTCACAAACTAAAAGGGAACAAAACGGAACATCGCCAGAAACCCGAAAAATATTTATATATTTCGATCTCGATATTTTGTCCGTGAAACCTCGAAAAGTTCAAACTCTAACTAGCAGATAAATCACAGGGGTTCGGTTTTCAGCTTAAACCAAGCAAGCAACAAACTGATTATCTTTTATTATACTTTTGAGTCATTAGCTGCAATTTTTTTTTGTAGTCAGATTATGGTACATTTGCGTAACATGAACACCTCGTCATAGTACATAGTACTCAAGGTCTAATTATGGTACAAGCACCATAAAAATGGTACATCTAAAATCACTGAACCGCAGCGAGGGGGAAAAAAGATGCGCGCGCAGGTCTGGTCACGTAATCGGCTAGTAGAACGTTCCAAGTCATCAACCAGTTGAGTTCACCTCCGATTCTTCTCGCCACGTAGGGATGTTGATATCAAAATAATAATATCGATATCATTTATATTGGCTTTTTATAAAAGTATCGTTTTAAGAAACGATATATCAAAAGGAAAATATCGATTTTTGGAACATCGGAATCCGATATTTTATGTATTAAAGGACTTCACAAATGCATAATTTGCCTGGAATATTACATATTGAGGACACGAGGTACTGCAGAAAGATGTGGCACCTCTTTTTGCTGTATGTTGCCAAAGTAAATATAATAGTTTTTAAATTCAATTTTTGTACTCGAAACAGATCTAATAGAAAACGGCATTTTAAAAATATCTATTTCTGATACCTGGAAAAAGATATTTATTTCGATCAAATATCGTTGGAATATATAAACGATTTATATCGATATAATCGTATTCTCGATGTATCGATATTTTTCAACATCCCTACCGCCATGGCTCGGACGTGCGTAAGGTTCGTCACCTCGTTGGATGGGCGTGGGCTCAGTAAACCGTGTCAACGGGGCAGTTAGCACGTGAGCTTAGCCACGGCGCGGCGGCTAATGACTCTTCTCTCTCCCTCTCTCTTTTTTTCTAGGTTAAACTGGCAATTCACGCATCGCACCGCTCCATCTCACTTCCCCTCTCGCTTGCGACGATTATGCTACGCGCGTGCGTCGTTAGCGTAATGGCAGCGAGAGGCATCAGGCGGCGAAGTTATGGGTAGAGAGAGACCTGAGAAATTCGCGAGTACGATCACCTGTAGGCTATACTTCATTGTCGTATGTCAAATCATGGAAATATCACTGTTCATTGGTTGCTTGTTTTATTAGTGGAAGGCGGTGATTTGGTTTGCATTTTATTGTGTGTTTATTATTGGCTCAGAGTTGTCGAGGAGGAGTAAACTAATGGGTAGACCAATAGCATAAGCAATACAAATGTACGAGATTTTGAATTCTAGCTTGCCCCGAGATGAAAACGCGAATTTTTCAGGTCTCTAGTTGTGAGTATGAAGTAGCGAAAGGAAAAGGAATAGAGACAGAGAGAGAGAACTTATAGAACCGGGAGAGGGAAGGTGATAAAGCAAAGCAAGGCTGACCATTAAATACGTTACTCAGCTTCATACAGGGGCCACGGTGGCTGAGCGGTTAGACTGCTCGCCTCCAACAAAGACGAACCTGGTTCAACCCCTGGCCGGTACACTCCGGATCTTCGCAATTGGGAATCGTGCAGGACGATGCCGCTGGTCGGCAGGTTTTCTCGGGGATCTCCCGTTTCCCCCACTCTTTCACTCCGGCATTGCTCTATACTCACCTCACTTCACCNGGCAGGTTTTCTCGGGGATCTCCCGTTTCCCCCACTCTTTCACTCCGGCATTGCTCTATACTCACCTCACTTCACCCTCATCGACTCTCAAGACCTCGATGTAAAGAGCCGCCCAAATATTTTAACTCACTCAGCTTTATACAAGATGTTTCAGTGTGAAATGGACTTACGTTAAGGGGTAATTCTGAAGGAAAAACGTCAACAAACATATTATCTATCCGCTAAGGTGTCCGAGATACAGCTATGCGAAACTGTCCGGAATGGGAACGGTACAGGTGATATTAAACTAACAGATCGCTAAGTGTTGGGTTTTATTGTGTAATTTCCCTTTACAACATATGTTCAAAAACGCCACCGCCAACTTCAATGCATGTTCCAGCTCGAGTAGTCGGACGGTGCGTTGCTAATCGTAGCTGGCGTCCATATTCTTCTTTGACGTGCGCACAAGCATTTAACACGCGAGCCTGTAGAATTCAGTCTTGAACCAACCCCACAGACAATAATGTATCGGGAGTGAGTTCGGGTGACCGTGGCGGCCATGTAGCAGCATAGCTGCGACCGATCCAACGGCCATAATAGGTTTAATCAAGGTACTGCGCCACTAATCGTGTGCAATGTGCAAGGGCTCCATCCTAGTCCTTGTTACCAAAGGAACGTCCTCCAAGTACACCACGAGTGTCACATTGCTGTATCCCGGACACCATTGCGAATATAGCATATGTTTACTGATGTTTTACCTTCAGAATGACCCGTACTATCACCTCTTAACGTATGCCCGTTTCCCCCTGAAACACCTGGTATATTGATAAACACTATTTATTCGGTTCGCTGTTGTGAGAGGTGGACGTGGATACGTCACACGTTCTTGAACATAGCGAGTCATTAATAATCGTTCATTGGTAAACATGGTGAGCTCTCATGACGAAGGCAGCAATCAGCGGCCAATGAAATGTTCAGCTCTTCACAGATACATACACATATTTAGCATCTAGCTTGTTGCAAGCGATAATTCCGCGACGTAAATTCGCAGTGTGTTGAAAATGTTACAAAAACAGCAAGAGCTCGGTTAAGAAAGGTTAATAAGAATTGTGGGGCTCGAAGACGATATTGGAATCATCCACGTAACCGAGGACTACAAAAAGACATAGGAAACCACACCCCCCGACAAAAGTATAGTTAGGCTCCGCTCCACGGAGCATATGGTCGAGATGCCGGCCTGCGTAACGAGGGGTAGTGGGTTCGAATCCCCGGCAAGACAGCGAATCGTGAACTCCAGCCAGACATGCCAGAAAAATGGCCTCACTGGCCAGAAATATGACGGAACTCCGGTGGCCAATCAGCGCGTGGAGACATACTCGACAGGCGACCGCCCGACTAATAGGGTATCTTCCGCAACGTACAGTAGCATATCAGATGCAAGACCCGTTTTTGAGAGTCTCGTGCCGCCAATCGGCGAACAGGTACGCCCATATTAAAGAACCGCCGCGCAATTTCGGTTCTGTGCGATTGCCAATGCTGTGAATGTGTGTACCGTTCCATGATTTTAGATAAAAATTATTTTAATGTGCAAGTGAATTGGGAAGCCGATGAAGATGATGCGAGGCGAGCATGGAGCAGCACCGGAACGTAAGGGTGTGGAAAACGGGAGACCCCCGAGAAAACCCGCTGACTAGCGGCACCGTCTGGCACGATTCGCACGTGGAAAAATCTGAGAGCGACCCAGTCGGTAATCGAATCCGGTTCACCATGGTGGGAGACGAGTAGTCTGACCACTACACCACCGCGGACCCTTTAATGCGCAAGTCACCCTCCTCCTACCACCTCATCACCGTTAATCTACCGTCATCAAATAGAGGTGTTAAAAAAGAAATAAAAGAAAACTGGAATAAATACATTACTTCCATTTTTTCTTATTTTGATGTTTTATTCCGACCCGCACCGCCGGGTTGTGTCTGCCGTAGATCAGGAGACTGTCGATTGTGACAGCCGAACTGACACACACGCAGCGCGCCAAATCGCGTTTCACAAAACGACAACCCGACACGGGCACGACCCAGCTTCCATTGCCTCCCAATTGAGGCCGTACTCGAACTGGTTAACTCGTCGTTTTGTAATTTGCGATCTGATGCGTTTCGATCCCGACACGGTCGCCCGTCGCTCGTTCGGCGCTCGTGATTGCACCGCGATGTCGTCTCGGCTAAAACATTGTAATGCGAGTCCAAGGAACGCTAAGGCTTGAACTCTAGTGCACCCGCGACACAAACTTCCAAACTTACGCCGTATTAGGAAATAGCGACGGCGGTGGTTCTGCAGCTTGCACTTTACAGTTGACCATAACTAGAGCCACGGGTATTTCGCGAATTCATTCGGAGGCGAGGTAGACCCCAAACACTTGTTCTGTTCCCCTACTGTTGTGATTGGACTACAGTTCTTTAGACACGCCCCGTTTAACTGTGAGCCAGTAATAAACAGGAAGTACTAGTGTGAGTGTTTAGCAGTCCTGTACAGAGGCGTCACTTGATCACAGCAACAAATACGTATACGTAGAGATCGGAAAAATTCTCGAGTTCATTAACCTGCAGGCTAGACTCTACAGTCTTATGTATAAATATGCCGCTATTAAATGCACATTGGTTGTCTGCTGTCACAGTGGAAGGCGGTGATTGGGCCAGCGTTCTCCAGGAGGTGTCAAACACCGTGTGCACCAATGGCTAAAGTTATATCAACACGCGTGTTATGAATTATAGCTTGTCTCAAAATGAATTAGCGAATTTTTCAGGTCTCTACGCATACGATAGTGTCTCGAGTGAATATAGGGATGTCCAGCCTAGCTTTCTGCCAACTCAATGCGCGAAATACTTGGGGCTCTTTCCATAACCGAAACACTTCACAGCTGAGGATCAAAACTTCCCATACACGCGCATATCCATTCCAAAATAATGTCGATTCTGGCATACATGGTTTCGATGTTTCAGTTTCCATCCTTAAACATTCGCTAAATTAAAATTTATCCCTATTTATACCTCAACATGTTTTCTAAGACGACATAAAAAAAAATTAAAGAAAGAATTGTGTGCGCGAACCAGTTTTCTGTTGCGGACACGAAAACATCAGAACTAAACACATAAAAAAGAGACAACCAGAAATTAGAAACAAAAATTGTACTTTCGTTCCTTAATCCCACTAATTATGAGATAGTAAAATCATATATATATTTTTTTATATGCAATGTAAATATAAGTTACGTAAAATCTATTTTATAGCAAAATCGTGCAAGTTACTGAAGTAAAAAAATTACTGTATAATTATTATAACTAATACTTAACATTTTAAATATTTTGAGGTGTTATCGCAAGTCTATCAAATATCAGCATTTAGAAACGAAAATAACAGTGATTATGGAAGAACGTCAAGCATGTTAGGGTGTCCTTGCTGCAGTATCAGTGAGTGAAGAGTTAAGAGATTTGGGCGGCTCTTAACAGCGAGGTCTTGAGAGCTGATGAGGGTGATTGAGGTGAGAATGGAGCAGTGCCGGAATGAAAGGGCGGGGGAAACTGGAGATCTCCGAGAAAAACCGTCCACCAGTGGCATCGTCCGGCACGATTCCCATATGCGAGAATCCGGGAGTGACCCGGCCGGGAATTGAGCCCGGTTCGCCTTGGTGGAAGGCGAGCAGTCTAACCGCTCAGCCACCGCGGCTCCCAGAGGGGAAGAACTCGGCTGCTGGTTGGCGTTCTGCACTACACATGACCTTGGCAATTGTCAACACACGGGTGGAGCCTTAAGTGCACGGCCTACCGGCTGGCAGCTGCGAAATTTAAATAGGAAATCCCATGTTAAAGTAATTTTGCCTCAGTACTTTAATTTTAAAGATAAGCGAATTTGTTTTTATGAGAAGATCTCGACAGCGGAGATGTTTCCATAACACGTATAGCCTGTTTGCAAGCAATTTTTGAAATTTATATTTTACGAAAAAGGGCATACTGCCTATCTATATTGAAAATATGGGTACTCAATGGCTCGACCTTGAACCAAGTACAGCACGATGAAAATCCCGCGTTCGAGCGTTTGGACCAGTGAGCTCGGAAGCGGCGGTGAGCGCGTGCGCTCTGCCGGCAATGGGTGGAATTAACTCGAATGCGGAATGAAGTAGCCCGACGGCGCAATATGACCTCTGTTCTGCTCGCCCGCGCTCGGAGGGGGGTCGTCATGGGCGGTTCGTGATCGCACGGATCCGCCGAGCCGAACGCCGCCGAAGCAAGCAGAGAAAAAAATAATACGGTGCGATCGATAGCGGGAAGGGGGTTAGAGGTCAGACACGCTTGGGGCAAAGGGGGGAATACCTCCTCGCCAGCTTCCACTTGCACAAAACACATTATTATTACGTTGCCTGGGAAAGATATGGCAACCACGGCGAACGAGCGAAACGCACGTGTAGCGCCGGCGAGCTTCTCTTCTTCACGTCACACCAAAACACTTGTTAACTCTCCCCATCCCCCCTTTTTTTTCCAACCGTCGGGGTCGCGGTGGTGTAGTGGTTAGACTACTCGCCTTCCACCAAGGCAAACTGGGCTC
>NQII01000188.1:66750-81431 GCA_002778355.1 Clitarchus hookeri | reverse complement strand
CCTATACCGCTGTCCGGCGGGTTTTCTCTGGGATCTCCCGTTTCCCCCCGCCCTCATATTCAGGCGCTGCTCTATAGTCAAGTCACTTCACCCTCATCGACTCTCGAGACCTCGATTTTAAGAGCCGCCCAATTCTCTCCACTTCACTTGACGGAACTCTGTATATAAAAAGCTAACAGTTTGTCCTGAAACGGAAATTGAACATTTATCGAAATCGTAGTCGTACCAGACAAACACACAAATAGATAATTTATGACATCACTCACTACAAAGAAAAAATTTTTACGAAATTTGAGTTACGAATTTGTGGGTTTTTGGTTGGAATTGAGCGGAGCTAGTTTGAGTCTTGTTGCAGAAATGGTTGTCAGATGTTAAATAAATTTATTCAACAAGGCAATATACAGTTCACGGTTAATTGAGAACTTTTGAAATCAACCTTTGAAAAATGTCACTACCCCTACCTGCATGTATTTTAACGGGCACAGTGTCCAGCATGCGTCCAGTAAAGTTGGTAACGACGGAGGCAAAGTAGTTCCATGTCTTAACGTTGAATTAGAAAAGTGCTTGATAAACATTTTGTTACGAGTTGTGATCAGTCCTTAGCTGAGCGGCTTGCCTGATCACACCTTCACATATTTATCCAGCACATGGACCGTGGCTGCTGAAATTAGTTATGAAATCGCAAACCACAGAACCCCCCCCCCGTTCCACCGTACAGTAAACGGGTACAACGCAGACGATATAGGACAGTGTAGTCCGTNACGTGGGGACTCTCCAATTAGACTTTACTCAGAATGTGGATGGTTAAATATTTATAATTTAATAGAATTTAATATTTTAGTATATTTGTATAGCTCCACCCGCGCCTAGCCAAATATGTTTATATTGAAATAATATTGTACAACCTTAATGTTAAATAACCCCCTTTTATATAGTGTTCGTTTCATAACTCTTATCAATAACTTGCTAAGACCTTATAGCCCCTATATATATATGATGAAGAATCATAAAATTTAGCATAACAATTTGCGAATACTGGAATTATTTCTTGTGCCTTCTGTTTATTAATGCACTCAAGTGTTAGAATTTACAAGTCTGTAATTTATTTACCTTTTTAAATAACTCCGCAGTTTTGCTTTATCGACGCATGGACAAAGTGGTTAGGCCCATGAAAATGTTAATTTTATATATAATGGAAGAATACATAATGTGCATGCAAGTAGATCTTAAGCAGGGCTTTCAAAAGTGTTCAGTTCAAAATTAGCAGTATATAGCCTCCTGAATGCGTTATGTGGGGAGACCTGGAAATTTCGCGGATTAATTTTGTTCCAGGCTAACCATAAAATACACGTTTTTTTTTTTAAACTTACGCCACTGACGCAGAATGGGTAAGAACACGCAGAAGCAAAATGGCGTTGTGGCTACCATGATGCTGGCATACCCATTCGCTGAGTCGCTGCGTGAGGCTCTGGAAACGATCAGTGCATCTGATTGGCTACTGCGTACTGCGAAAGGTTTCCCTATTGGTTGGGCTGCCGGCTGGCGAGTAGGCTAGCGGGAGCTGGTTAGCGAACGACGCTTCGACATGTTGCTGGACAATGACGCCATTTTGCTGGTAGGCGCTGCTCGAGTTCGCGGCGTAAGCGGCTGTTTCACCTCCGTTGCTCTTAAAACTTTCACAGTCTTGAATTAATACTCGAGCTCAAGTATTGTAATCGTATAATTTTATGACGTGCGCTGTACTTATGACGAGCATGCTTCTCTCAACCAGTGAACAATGTGTCTGCGTGTTCGTTGATGATAATATTAACCGATCTCAAATAAGAGCTGCTGAAGGAACCTTTCACAAGGAGGATGCACTGGTTTTTCATTATGTACAGCACCGAACATAAATATCCTTAATGTGCAACATGTCCTCCATAGTGGGCACATTAACTGTACGGACTATATGTTACGTGCGTTCAAAGAAAATTATAACCGGTTTTCCTTAGTGTCATACGTATCAGAAATCTGCATCGTGAATAAACCAGAAGGTATCACAGAAATAAGGCGAGTGATGATTTAAAAATCGAGATATCGATACATATAAATAACTTGCCGTTCTTGCTCAAGGCTATAAGTGACCTCTCGAGAGCGTGAAAGTGGCTTGGGTAATTTACTATGGCTGGTTTTATTGCCTTCGGGCACCGTTACGCGCCTGACACACCGCTGACAGTTTACACAGTGCCAATTATAGACCAATCCAGATACGTTTTACTGATCATTTTCCTAAGTTGGTAAACACGCGTTTTGAAACGCTGTTTGAAATAAGCACAATCAAATGTTATTATGGCTCATGGTTATGAATGTAAATAATAATTTTTTTTGGGGTCAGTTGTCTACCTTATAAAATAGTCTAATGAAAATACGTCAGTTTAATTTGAAACAAATTGCCAAGTCAAACCAGAAATGTGGGAGGCGATGTAATATAGACGCTTTCAAAACCAGATAAATTTGATTTGATTTTAAACGGTGTTCTTATCTCGTACAATAAATGTTGCCGGCCGTCCCCAAGCTCGGGAAATGTGGCTCAGTTACAAGTTACATATAGTAACAGGCATCGGTCAGTCTTCGTTGTTCTAGGTTCACGTGGACTTACCACGTGCAATTTCTGCGCTGTTGGCGTGCGTGCGAGCAAAGCCAGGAAAATTTCGCGAATTAATTTTAGGACAAGGTAGACGTCAAACAAGTATACACTGCATGGACGCCTGCAAAATTCTTACCAACTTGAGAGAAATTTGTAACTTCATTGGCTGCTTCGCATTTAAACGGAGTCATTTACCTGTGTCACCACGTTGCTGGCGATTTGTCACTATTGGCAGCCAGTGGTTGAAGTCAGACAGTATACAGTCTCTTTGAGCATAGTCTGCAGCTACATAATAACGCGACTTAAGTCGCTCTATTGCTAGAGACCTGAAAAATTCGCGGATTCATTTTGGCACAAGCTAGAATTCAAAACACGTATGTTTATATAACTTCAGCTATTGGACCACGCGGTGTTTGACACCTTCTGGGGAACGCTAGCCCAATCGACGCCTTCCACTGTGACAGCAGACAACCAATGTGCAGTTGACATCGGCACATTTGTACATAATACCGTAGAGTTCAGCCTTCAGGTCGTTGAAATCACGAATTTTTCAGGTCTCCAGCTATTGCAATCCCAGTCCCTGGTGAAAGGAGTCGCGGTGGTGTAGTGGTCAGAATACTCGCCTCCCACCTAGGCAAACCGGATTCGATTACCGGCGGGGTCGCTCCGGGATTTTCGCACGTGGGAATCGTGCCGAACGAAGTAGCTGGCCGGCGGGTTTTCTCGGGGATCTCCCGTTTCCCCGCGCCCTTCCATTCCGGCGATGTTAAGAGCCGCCCAAATCTCTCTACTCCTTTAATGCCCGATATACGCTACCCCTAGTTTCTACTTTTCGGTATTTAATTAAGCGGTTATGATGCGCTAGAATTTTATTCATAGAATTTTGTTAGTAAAACCACGATCTCGAGTTTACACAATTTATGTTTGCTTACAAGTTTTTAATTAAATGCGAGTGAAGTGCGTTTATTATTTTGGTTGCCATATTGTAGGACAAGTATCCTGAGAAATTGTTTTTCTTCTTTCTGCAAAATAACTGACGATCTTTAAATAAAATGGGCCAGTTTCTGGGGAAAAGGTTATGTTGACCAAGATAATAACAAACGAGAGTTCTATTTTTTTTAAAACACTTTTAACACTTGGACGTAATTACTTAGCGAAATTATTGCTTGCAACAAGCTAGATGCGAAATATCTATGTGTGTCTGTTAAAAGCCGAACGCGTTTCATTGGCTGTTGATTACTGCTTTTTTATTGTTTTCGGCTAATTTGTCCACAGAGAGCTCATCATGTTAAGGATGAATGGTTTTTAATGACCTGCTATGTTCAAGGGTGTGTTGTATATCTACGTAGATTATACTTTTTTTGACCAATAAGTAGGGACTGGAAAATTCCGCGAATTCATTTTAGGACAAGTTAGATTTCAAACACATGTACTTTACAGTTATGTTTGCAATTGGATCGCAGTTTATAAGACACGCCCAGGTGCATTCTGAGCCAATAACATACCCTCAAGGAAACAAGCACCGAACCCTGTGGCACCTGGCCTGAGGTAAAACTGGCTACACACTGGGGTAGCGGCAAATGAAAAGAAAGCTCAGACTCGAAAATCCACAGGCTATAGGAGTTTAGCATACAGGTCGTTTAAAACACGAAATTTCCCTGTTCCCACCTATCACACATCGAAATGTAGTGTAAAATTATCACTGTGTTTACACGTAGGACCTAAGAGACGCGCTCGAACTCTTCAGTTTCTGGTAATGTTAGCACGTTTAAAGCTTTTCTGTTTGTCAAGAGGCGGTTTTTGATGTCTGAAGGCGTAGCTGCCTCAAGATCGAGAACTTTCCGATCGCAGTGGAGTGGCAAAGAAAGCTTCTGTTAGAACCGGCAATGTTCTTCCCTGAAACCCGAAGGTGATAACACGGAAAGGTTGTAATGACGCAGTATTCTTAATTTTCGGGACACGTGTTTCATTTTCCTTTCGTTTTGCTAAGCTTCGTAATATTTTTATCGGGTTTGAAATTAAAAGCCGTGGTGGTTCGTTTAACCGTGATAGTTTGTTTATCGGGCATACGTTTGCCGTTTCGTTTCGAAGGTCGTAGTTTTCAGTCAACGTTAGCATTATTTAGAAACTTTCAAACTGCGTCGACAGTTTTAGTTCCTACGGCATAGTTTCGATAACGTGTGGAGAGCATGCGTGGCAGCCCACGCCAGGCCCTTATCTCGGGAGAGGGGGGTGAGAGGCAGCACAAGTACAGTGTGCCTGTCGCCATTGAAGTCAGTTGATATCGGATAGTTGTATCAAGTGAGTCGTCTGAAGCAGTCGTCAACTAGTGCTCCCCGAGGCCGCGTCGGGCTTAGCGCTAACCCCCACACCGGCAAACTAGACCTTACTAGATTATTTCTCAGCCGGTGTGGGAGGTCGCTGGATTTGTTATTTCTTCGGGCAAGTTTTTAAGAAATGAGATAATTCGTAAACGACTGTGGCGCTGTTCTGCACTTGTCTGGTTATCTGAAACCTGTTCGTACTCTGAACATCGTATGTGAACTGTGTCACTTAACTAATAAATAAAAGTATAGAACAAATACACCGGAACTTGACTTTATTTCATATTTAATTAGCGTCCATTTTACAGAGTCTCGTCTTGAGCTAGTCGAGTGGTAAGTTATAGCAGTGGTAACTTAAAGCCGGCAATAACTGTGAGCATGCCACTTTACAAGGTCCTGTATTTTATATGTACAGAGCTCAGTTTTTATTTTCATCAATATGGCGCATTTACGGACGCGCGCGCACACACACAAACACACACACACACACACACATATATATATATATATACACACATGCGTTTTTACCCACTTTTTGAACCTAATCTTGGAAAAATACCCCATGCATGAAGTGTTTGTTTTTTTCCTAATATACCATGTATCACAAGCGTTTTATACTTACTTGTATTAACATAAAGTACCTCATTTCTTGTTGAATTGAACTTTTACCTTATATTCTATCTATACTTCATAATATTTCATTTGCAATCAAACCAGAGAGAGAATATGTGCGTCGGTAATGCCTAAAGCTGCGAGTATTTCGCGAATTATTTCAGTACAGGGTAGGCTTACGCATTAATTTTATTGTCTCACTGTTATGGTTGGACCACAGTTCTATTGGCATGGTCTCTTTTTTTTTTTTTTACCGTGAACCGTTTTAATGAACAGGAAACAGTAGCGTGAAAGAGCCACAAACAACACGGTACAACAGAAGTACTTCAGATTACAGTGGCTAAACAGCCGCTTACACATCAAACATGAACAGCACACGTCAGCAGACTGAAGTCACCGGCCAGCAAAATGTTGAGACGCCATTCGCCAATCAGCCTCTAGTAACGTACTCGCCAGGCGGCGGCCCAGACAGGTAACTGTTAAACACGACAAAGTCGAGCTCTTATTTTTTAACGAGGCGCTCTTAGCCAAGTAGCCATACCGCACCCCGGCCTCCCAGTAGGCGGGGAAGAGGGATCACGCCCTCTCGACGCAGGCATGACAGAACTCACCACAATTGATCAGACCCCTCTGCCCCGACCTGTACACAGGTCGCTCCAAGCAAGCCCCGATCTGATATTACAGATCGCACATGACATGCCCTTCCATAAGGCCTGAGACTCTAGCACTCAAATTTACCAAGCGTATGGTTTGGCCGGAGCACTATCCAAACTCCTGACGTGATCTCGGG
Organism: Clitarchus hookeri; assembly: GCA_002778355.1. NCBI lineage: Eukaryota > Metazoa > Arthropoda > Insecta > Phasmatodea > Phasmatidae > Clitarchus > Clitarchus hookeri. The sequence continues at coordinate 75,079 of NQII01000188.1, read as the reverse complement.
CACGTCCCCGGAACTGTCCAGTTCAACGTCCGGCTCCATTTGCAAGAGGGGGGATCTCTCCGGAGCCTCCTCCAGCTTACAAAGCGGCCCAGACAGCAGGAATCTTTTCGCGGAATGCAGTAGCCAACCAGACTCAAGGCCCTTTCCCAGAGCGTCGGTAACCAATCAGATAACGGGTACGCCCTCGTCACGTCACGCCATTTTTTAACTGGGAGTATAGTCTATACGAAATTTTTTCACGCTTTTTAAATCAAACATTTGAACAATTNTCACGCCATTTTTTAACTGGGAGTATAGTCTATACGAAATTTTTTCACGCTTTTTAAATCAAACATTTGAACAATTGCCTCGTGCGTGCCGTATTTGCCTGTTTCCCAAATATGCAGTTTACAACATGTCATGTGTTAACATAAAAGTTTCTTATTTTTGGTTAAATTGAATTTTTTACTTATATTTTGTCGATGAATTATAATTGTTCATTTATAATTAATATAAATAAAAACAGCGAGAAGATAGGTGTGTTAGTANTATTTTGTCGATGAATTATAATTGTTCATTTATAATTAATATAAATAAAAACAGCGAGAAGATAGGTGTGTTAGTAATGCTTGGTAAGAAACAGTTCTTATGCAGAATATTATGTGTGCACGAATATAGTGCGTGGCCCCTTTGATGTAATTTTCTAGACTTAGTTAAGCTTTTTTTTTCGTGAGGCGGAGGAATATCCTGGAAATAGAACTTTAGCAGTGCTTCAGGCAAGTTGGAAGTCATAATTAGGGCCAGTGACTTTTCGCGTAAAAATCGGAGCACACAGTAGACCTCAATACTATATACACAACTAAGGCTGTTGTTATACCTCCATTGGCTGCTGGTGCCGTGTCCGTCTTTGACTAAGCCACTCGGGAATAAATAACTCCGACACTGAACCTTCGTGATTCGTGCGCAAACGGTTAACACGGGCCAGAACATTTTTTTGCCAATCAAAGAGGCTGGATGACCCTGCAGTGCTTTGGACTGTATCTTATCTCGAAATATTTTCGCAAAATATCACTGCCCCTAGCTATAATGAATGGATAGAGACCTGAAAAATTCGCGAGTTCAATGACCTGTAGGCTATACTCCATTTTCGTATGCAAAACCATGCAGATATCNAGAGACCTGAAAAATTCGCGAGTTCAATGACCTGTAGGCTATACTCCATTTTCGTATGCAAAACCATGCAGATATCACTGTTCATTGGTTGCTTGTTGTATTAGCGGAAGACGGTGATCCTGTCTGCATTTTACTGTGTATTTATTATTGGCTCACAATTGTCCAGGTGTAATTTAACGGGTGGACCAATAGCATTAGCAATACAAACGCACCGGAATTTGAATTCTAGCTTGTCCCGAAATGAAAACGCGAATTTTTCAGGTCTCTATGAATGGACTATAGATTTTGAGCNAGAGACCTGAAAAATTCGCGAGTTCAATGACCTGTAGGCTATACTCCATTTTCGTATGCAAAACCATGCAGATATCGCTGTTCATTGGTTGCTTGTTGTATTAGCGGAAGACGGTGATCCTGTCTGCATTTTACTGTGTATTTATTATTGGCTCACAATTGTCCAGGTGTAATTTAACGGGTGGACCAATAGCATTAGCAATACAAACGCACGGGGATTTGAATTCTAGCTTGTCCCGAAATGAAAACGCGAATTTTTCAGGTCTCTATGAATGGACTATAGATTTTGAGCAGACGTTTCAATGTTTTCCTGGAGCTTACGCAGTCACTATCCGAAATGTAACATACAGCAGTTGCAGTAATCCTTGTTCTTAGATAACTTTTCTGCCAACTCTACCGTGCTTTCGTATGTGCACGTGTGTTGAGAGAGAAAGTAGAGAGGACAGCGAACGAACGGAAGCTGACCTCAACACGCGAGTTCAAACGGACACCCTCCCATTACGACCTCAACGCTTGTCAGCCGCGTCAGCTTGCAGTGAATGCAGCTTCAGCATTGAACTCGCGTGCGTGTCGAGTGTTTTGCGCTGTACAGCATCGTGACGGGAAACTGCTTGTGACCGCAACAGCCTTGCCTGTCCTCGGCGTGGATATCGGTGGACTTTTCACCATAACGACCGATGTACTGTGGTCCGGTGTAGTCATATCTAATATTGGCAAGGCACACTCGACTAACATCGTCGCGCAAGTGTGCGAGGAACCAGGGGAAAGCGACGTTAAGTGTTGTTCCTAGTATGTGTGAACGTTCGGCTTGCAACGAACCAAGCAAAACGTTTTCAATGCTACTTAGATATAAATGCAAACTAAGGCCTAAAACGCACATTTTTAATCAATACTTTTATTTTTTTAGAAACGTATTAGGTCAGTGAAAAATCACGAAATTGTTAACGTGCTAAAAATAATTTGCAAAAATTCTATTAAATAAATATTTTACAACTATTAAAATTTTGTAAATATTCTAATAAGGTTCGTCTTTATCGTTAAATTGGGCATTTTGCCAACCGCTTACATTTGAAGGAAACAACCAAGGTGAAAAAAAAATGTTACTGCCTTCCTCTGAAGGCAAACCAGTTCGATGCTCCTTCTGTTATACAGTCTAAAGAACATAGGACCAGTTGCTCAGCCATGAACCAGTGTCGAGCGCGCGATATCTTCTACCAAGGCAATCACAGCACCACGTAAAGTTAGGCCAAGTTTAAAAAAACACCCACAGTCGTTATGGATCACTGGCATCACTGCTATTGGCTATGCTTGTGTGGAGAGTCTGTTCTATCATGAAAAATTCGCGACTTCAGTGACCTGCAGGCTAGACTCGACAGTCTTATGTACAAATATGCAAATATTAACTGCGTAATTGTTGTCTGCAGTCACAGTGGAAGGCGACGATTGAGCCAAGGTTCTCCACGAGGTGTCAAAAACAGCGTGGACCAATGGCTAAAGTTGTATAAGCACACGTGTTTTGAATTCTAGCTTGTCTCAAAATGAATCCGCGAATTCTTCAGGTCTCTAATCATGGGACTTGAAATGTAAGTTCGCATACCTCGAACAGCTCTTAAAAGCCGGTGCGATCCATATGCGAGTCAAAGTTTTACCCTAACACACGTGATTCGTCCATTGTCCCAGGTTATGGCTGGTTAGGTTCAGTCAATTACGGTAGTAAATCCAAGGGACTGTCTGGCTTTCGAAACCACGTGAGAAAAAAAAAGTAAAGATCTAACAGCTCATCGCAAGGTTCGTGCGCGTTCTGCTACCTGAACCGCGATAATATAAAAAAATACGAGNGTAAAGATCTAACAGCTCATCGCAAGGTTCGTGCGCGTTCTGCTACCTGAACCGCGATAATATAAAAAAATACGAGACTACCATCGCTCTACTACATATGACGTCATGTTTTGATGCTGTAGCCAGCGTGTACGCGTGTGTTGATGTCGACTGTATTCTAGCGTCAGATAATCCCGAAGAACGTTGTTGCACGTACAGTATTTCTTTCGGAAACATTATTTACCTAGACGTATCCATATTTCTCTGGAACATTTTCTTCCGCCGTAATAAAAAAAACACATAAATCTACGAGTAAGAAATAATAGCACAGTAATTCATTCGTNGTAAAGATCTAACAGCTCATCGCAAGGTTCGTGCGCGTTCTGCTACCTGAACCGCGATAATATAAAAAAATACGAGGCTACCATCGCTCTACTACATATTACGTCATGTTTTGATGCTGTAGCCAGCGTGCACGCGTGTGTTGATGTCGACTGCATTCTAGCGTCAGATAATCCCGAAGAACGTTGTTGCACGTACAGTATTTCTTTCGGAAGCATTATTTACCTAGACGTATCCATATTTCTCTGAAACATTTTCTTCCGCCGTAATAAAAAAAACACATAAATCTACGAGTAAGAAATAATAGCACAGTAATTCATTCGTACTTTTCCTATCACAATAAAGAGCATGATTCCTATCCCTCTGTCTCCTGTAGCATTTTTTTTTTAAATATTAATGCATGAAGCAATTTTTAATTATTTCCTGTCGAAAGGGGTTTTACGGTGACTATGCTGGTTTTTCCCTTTCTCTTCTAAATATAGTTTATTTATAAGTNTAAATATTAATGCATGAAGCAATTTTTAATTCTTTCCTGTCGAAAGGGGTTTTACGGTGACTATGCTGGTTTTTCCCTTTCTCTTCTAAATATAGTTTATTTATAAGTACACTTAGGGAGGTTCTCATGGCCAAATTCAGGCCATGGCAGCCCAATCCCTCTTTGCCGCGATGCATGTCTCCTTGCATGATTCTCCCTTCTTTGTAGGCGTATGGGGCTTAGCCCTGAGACGCACTTAACTCCCATCCCTACCGCGGGCTCATATAACACTTAGCATTAGAGTAGTTAGTAAAAAAAAAAAGTCACGTCTGGCGATGCGCTGGAAGCGAAGTCATTTGAGAAAAGCCGCCATCTGATTGGACAATTGTCTTGTAGTGCTCTTGTAAACTGAGTTGCTGTGACTGGCTAATTCACGAGGTGGGCGGTGCCAGATCAGAGCTCACTTCTTGCCGCTTACTATGAATGCGTGTGATTCACCTAAGTATGTGGTGATGTTACTTAATTATTTTAACTAATATTGTCATTTGTTAGGTTGGCACACTGTATGTAAGAGGAGAATAAAGAAGAAAACAACATGGTAAGGTATTGTGGGTCCAAACACACATTAAGCGATTTGTCTGGCTTTTCTGCTGTGAATAGGTGATTTTTTTTTTTCGGCGTTACTTAACTTTGTTAACTCATATTGTAATTTATTGGGATGGTACATTTTAGACAGGAGTAGAAAAAAGAATGCCAATTCTCCTCTTGTTTACACTGTAACAACCTAACAAATGACAATATGAATTAACAGAGTTAAGTAACGCCGATACACCTGGAGATCTTGCGTTTGTACTTAACATACGTAGCTCACCTTTAAATCCTAGGTTGGTTTTGGTTTAGTTAGGTTCGTTTATTTATGTTCTGAACAGACGAGTCATAATCGTCTACTCAATTTCGTACTCAAACTGAAGAGAGTGCTAGCGTGACAATGTAAACAGTAATGCTGTTTATATCCTGTATTGAAATTTTTTTTTCCATTGTACATAAGAAAAGTGTTTTAAAAAATTGGCACATAATGTAAAAAATATACTATTACTAGAGACCTGAAAAATTTGCGGTTNTTTATTTATGTTCTGAACAGACGAGTCATAATCGTCTACTCAATTTCGTACTCAAACTGAAGAGAGTGCTAGCGTGGCAATGTAAACAGTAATGCTGTTTATATCCTGTATTGAAATTTTTTTTTCCATTGTACACAAGAAAAGTGTTTTAAAAAATTGGCACATAATGTAAAAAATATACTATTACTAGAGACCTGAAAAATTTGCGGTTNTAAGAAAAGTGTTTTAAAAAATTGGCACATAATGTAAAAAATATACTATTACTAGAGACCTGAAAAATTTGCGGTTTCATTTCGGGACAAGCTAGAATTCAAAACTTCGTACGTTTGTATTGCTTATTCTATTGGCCCACCCGTTAGTTTACACCTCCTGAGCAACTCTGAGCCAATAACAAACACACAACAAAATGCAGACAGAATGACCGTCTTCCGCTAATACAACAAGCAACCAATGAACAGCGATATTTGCATAATTTTACATACGACAATGAAGAATAGTCCACAGGTCATTGAACTCGCGAATTTTTCAGGTCTCTAACTATTACGTAACTGTGTACCGGACTAGCAGTTAGCTGGAAAACGACACTTGGCTTCCATTACCCGGGCATGTACCTTGAGAATTCCAGTCGATCATACAGCCATGTAACAGCATTGCGTTCACAAGTATACTACGGATAAAAACCTCGCTAATACCTGATTCACGCGTACGCCGATCACGCCGAACAGACAGCGCGAACAGCTGCAACAGCCAATCAGAAACCTTCCTCGTTTCCAACGTAGTTTGGAAATGAACCCACAGGTAGCAGCACTAAACTGTAAAGAGTCTTTGGAACTTAAAACTAAATTATAGACACGTAAAGGAAATTCAATAAAATTCTTACCACACAGAAATTAGGCTACTAAAGTAGAGAAAAACATTGCAGCGTCTAGTTTGTTTTCCACTACATACTTCAGAAAATTGATATTTAAAAAAAACGAAAGAACCAGCGTGGTCGTAAACTGAATTTCCTACGAGATACCAAACCGGTCACGTTGAAAATTCGCTTGCATGTGTACAGCTATAGGTTCTGTCCGCTTTATCTGTTTGAAGCACAGACTAAAGATGATGCAGACCAACTCTCGTATTCCACGCATGTACCCAACACTTACCAGCCTATCCTATTACAACTGTCGAAATAACGCTGCCAACACTGAATAATATGCTATTTTAATTTCCGAAAGACCCACCCTTTGACATGAATAAAATACTTTGACCAACTTGAATATAGCCTAGCTGCATTAAAAACGAAGTTAGAGGAAGTGCACGAGCATGTTACAAGCACTTATATAAAGCGCGTTCTAACCTCAAGATCTAGCCACGTTGTTTTTAATATAGCTATTGTCACAAAATAAATCCAGATGGAAAACGGATTTGCGATTAAACGCACACATTGACAGTTCTTATAATATATAAAACATTTTCCTCTGTGTGCAAATAATGACCTCATCTGTCATCTTAATTGACGCGAATTTACACCAGTAGATATCAGTTAACTCCAGAGTTTTTTTAAATCGTTAACTTATTTATAATTCGCATACACACGAACAAAATTACGTCTGTTGCAGCCATGGCATTATACACTATATACAGTCCAGACGGGAGATGATATGAGTAAAAATGAACACGTAAAATAAAATAAAAGTATCTTCCGTTGAATCAGACTGGCCAACGCCACGTTGTATTGAGGATGTGTAAATGTTTCGCGCGGAAAGTTTAACGTTCACGGCGCTCTTAATTCAGTGTGAATACATTACTGCGCTATCCATACCGGAACACAGCGACAACGCAAAGTTAACGCAACGNCGTTCACGGCGCTCTTAATTCAGTGTGAATACATTACTGCGCTATCCATACCGGAACACAGCGACAACGCAAAGTTAACGCAACGGGCTCCATGGTAACTTCAAACACAGACTAAAGATCAGGTAATCCGAGTATCGTCTTCTGCGCATGTACCCAACATTGACGTACTGTATCCCAAACCAACACAGCTGTCAAAAGTCACAATGGTCAACAGTGATGAACGTGTTTGTTTGTATCTTAATTATCAAAATACAAGCACTTTAATATGAATAACATATTTTTACCAGTTTAAATGTAATATGATTGCATTACAAATTGGTTAGAGGACGTACAAAAACATCTCGAAGCTCTTATTCACATAAATCCTGCTCTAACCTCAAATCATATCCACGTCGTTTATGACAGTTGCGTTGGCAGGAAAGCAGTTCAGTGTTGNCGCTCTTAATTCAGTGTGAATACATTACTGCGCTATCCATACCGGAACACAGCGACAACGCAAAGTTAACGCAACGAGCTCCATGGTAACTTCAAACACAGACTAAAGATCAGGTAATCCGAGTATCGTCTTCTGCGCATGTACCCAACATTGACGTACTGTATCCCAAACCAACACAGCTGTCAAAGTCACATGGTCAACAGTGATGAACGTGTTTGTTTGTATCTTAATTATCAAAATACAAGCACTTTAATAGGAATAACATATTTTTACTAGTTTAAATATAATATGATTGCATTACAAATTGGTTAGAGGACGTACAAAAACATCTCGAAGCTCTTATTCACACAAATCCTGCTCTAACCTCAAATCATATCCACGTCGTTTATGACAGTTGCGTTGGCAGGAAAGCAGTTCAGTGTTGNTAAATCCTGCTCTAACCTCAAATCATATCCACGTCGTTTATGACAGTTGCGTTGGCAGGAAAGCAGTTCAGTGTTGGGACGCGGAGACTGGCTGTGCGCAACCTGCGAGATCGGTCTACCTCAACTTTAGTCTATGCTACAAATGAGAATCGCCCTTAACGCAAAGTGCATCGAATGAGGGGAATACGGTACCAGTGCCGGAGCTCTGCGGGTGAGCGCTGGCGCTCCAAGCGGCGGCGACTAGAACCAACAGCAGCAGACGAGTGGCTTCCATAGTGACGGGATGGTCTCTCGACGTGGACGACGGCGGCACGGCAAAACGCTTGAACGCAGTCCGGTGGCGTGGGTTTTGTTTATATACCCCGCCGCGGCCGGCTGCAGGTTGGGGTAAGGTCCGCGGAATGGCGCACGAAGGGGGTGGAGGGGG
>NQII01000188.1:23974-66565 GCA_002778355.1 Clitarchus hookeri | reverse complement strand
TTTCACAGTTTAAGGGCTTGGTGGAAGAAGGGTCTGTCCCAAACATCCATCAAAATGATATTCATAACAAAATACGATAGCTCACGCCGTCTAGTGTGTTCATGCAAAAGTTAGTAGCTTGAGGAGCAGCAGAAGAGCACACAGCGTCCCTTCTTGGTGGAAGAAGGGTCTATCCCACATTGATAGAATGCGTTGTTACAGATGTTGGAGAAGCCCTTCTTCCACTAATTCCTTCAATTATTCACTTATTTTCATAAATAATACATACCCACAATCTGGGGGTTCAGAATGAATTCTAGAGATTTTGATTGTATTATAATACATGTATATGAGACTTTACAATTATGTATGGGTACTTTAGGTTACTCTAGGCTAGGTAAGGGTAGGTTAAGTTTGGTTAGGTAACCTTATTGCATAATTCGTACACTTTACTGCATCATTTAAGCTCGTTTTCTTCTATTACTACTTATAAAGTGACTTCAATTAAATTCATTTCAGTAATTTCAACGCACTTCGTATTTTATTAATATTGATATTTTATAAAAATCATTACGTTTCAGGTATTCAAAAGAATTTAACTTTGTCTTATTTGTGACATGACTTTAGAAAGAGCTACAAATTTGAGGTAGTAGTAAATAACTGATTCTGGTAGGTGTTGGTTGAAGAGAAAATGCGCAGAAATAAAATATTTCTAAAGGAAACCCATAAAAAAAGTGGCCTTTCTTATCTCGTCTTCTCGGCTTATATTCTGATGTCCATTAAAGAGCGAAGAAAGCCATGGTGGCCAAGCTTTTATTTCTGATTTATTAATTTTTCTTTGTTAGGACACAGCATAATTTTAATAATTACCAATGAGTATAAATGTTAAGACTGTTGGTAGTCCTACTTCAATAACACCTACAGCCAGCCTTAGGAAGTAATTAATAATTTATTGCCACCAATCATGTATGATACAGTTTTAAAAGTATTATATTAGTGTACTATTGTGTTACGTTTTATAAATTAGTTAGAAAAATTCTGTAGTACAAATTAAAAAATAGTAATAACATTTGCTATAGTTAATCACTTTAAGCAAAAAATTATTTTCAAACTAAATCTAGAAATTTAATCAGATATTATCAATCTTACATAACTAAATTAAAGGGATATCACCAATAATTATAGCCATTGACTTTTCACGTAAAAATCGGAGCACACAGTAGACTTCAATACTATATACACACCTCAGGCTGTTGTTATACCTCCATTGGCTGCTGGTGCCGTGTCTGTCTTTGACCAAGCCACTCAGGACTAAGTAACTCCGACACTGAACCTTCGTGATTCGTGCGCAAACAGTTAACACGGGCCGGAACATTTTTTAGCCAATCAAAGAAGCTGGACGACCCTACAGTGCTTTGGACTGTATCTTGTCTCGAAATATTTTGCTAAATATCGCTGCCCCTACCAATAATATATAATAATAATCCGTGAATCATGTGGTTACGCCCCAGTCTTATGATCATGTCGACAGGCAGGAACATTTTTTAGCTTTTAATAATATGTAGAGTGTAATCCTCATAGCCTGCATTATCTTGTGAGGCTTGATTCATTCCAAATGCATACCTTAAAATATGTTCGATATTGAAATAGAAGTAAAAATGTATAAACTGACCTCAAAATATATTATACGAAAGTTACAGTAAATAAGGAACTCCAGTTAGTTGTGTACACAGGATTTTATTTTGGGAGAAGCTGTAACTCAATTTCTGATGTGAGCACTTTGTACAATAATAAAAACTCATTTTCCCAATGTAAAATATATTTTAATTACCAAGTGCACACTAGAGGGAAACTTATTGGAATTGTTTATTTCAGTTTTCAGTGCATCACTTTAAGTTGATTTTACAAAATTGGTTCATATTTATTTATATTTTACCTTTTTTGGAGGGACTGCAGGCCCTTCGACTTCCCTCTTACGTGCGCCTCTGACTCCAGTAGGAGGGGAGGGGGGGCGTGAATTCGCCTTCCAAGGCTTCGACGACCGCTTTTACGATGTGATTGTATTCGAATACCATTCCGATAACTTTGTAAAGAGACTGTGCAAGGGCATATGCCAGTTGAAGGTGAACTAGGGGTAACTAACTGTCAGTTTGAAAAAACCTATTTGGTGTGTATCGAATGAGCCGCCACCAGATAAGGTCTGGTTCTTGAATAGAGTGACATTTGTTGAAAGTACTCTCGTGGGTTTATATTTCAGAAATTTCCAAAATGCGTGGAGTTGTTAAATTGAATATGTTCGTGGCTTTGAACGCATCCCCTACAACAATTAGAAGACGATATTGGGAAGATAGATTATTTCGAAAGATTAGTGTTAGTAACGTTTTTTTTATGGTAAATGGTTTTGGACCTAAGTGGTGGCATATGATGGTAGTTTTTTGGAATGAGTCTTACAAATTAAATACTCATAAATATGATGAAATCAAAAACTTGTTTTCTAATGTATCCATCTATAATCATGTTAGTTATGTTAGAAAGCACATGATATATCTCAGAGAACAATATTCACGTTCAATTGTGAATTTCCAGAATTTCATTCTCGAAGGAGAAAATATATTTGAAGACTTCAACTATCTTGAAGAGAAGTGACACTTCAACTTCCACTGACGTACACATAGAGAAAGATTTCTTTCAGCCAACAAAGTATTAGTTTTTATAGGGCCAAAAATATATTTAGTTGTCCTAAAACAATATTTTGTTGACTAAAAAAAGATTGAAAAGGCAACAACATTAATTTTGTTCATCTAACAAAACACATGATTGGATAAACCAAACATCTAAGTTGGGACAAATAAATGTCAGCTGTCAACAAAATAATTTAGTTATAATAACTGTGTGGATTTATGTGGCCACTCATTAGATTTCTTGAGAGTTTGTTTGTAATTTTTGGCCACAATTAGGATAGTAACAGTGTTTGTTAGTGCACGCATTGACACTAAAACCGGTTCAGAAACACTAATAAAACAATCTCAACAGGAAACTGCAAAGTAAAGGTCTGAAACTTGAAATATTTACTCACGCAAGTTTTCCAGCATTTGAAGTGAATATTTTTGAAAATATTATTTTTAATTGCCATTCACTTTAGTTAAGGTTGCTAGGGTGTGATGATCGGGCACGGAGGGCCCTCGTTCGAATCCCGGTTGGTGTTGAATTATTTTTATCATATTAACCAAAACTGTTTAATGTACGTAGAGGCAAACAAATCTTTAGTTGCACGAATCAAATCCTAGTTTGAAGCAAACAGATAATAACTACAAAATAATTCTCTTTCGACGGCAAAATATTTCCTTGGCCATTACCAAACAATTTATTTAACAAAACATTTTACTCGGTATACATAAGTCGGGGGATGANTCTAGTGAGAAGGGGGGGGTGGGTTCTTGTAACTCCGGTGTGGACCGAACCCAACGGCTTCTACAGTACTTCTGTGGGGAGATCTACTGTTTTGAACGCATGCCGGCTGCTGCACGGCACTCGCTCGCAGCCTCTAAATTATCACCTGTCTGTGTCCGAGATAAGTGGTCGCTCCGGGGAGGTAGTGCCCTCTAGAAATTAGCTGTCAGAAGGGGGGAGGGAGTGGAGAACGTGAAAACCGATTTTTTTTTCTCCCCGTCAAAGAAACGGTTATATATCNGAACCCAACGGCTTCTACAGTACTTCTGTGGGGAGATCTACTGTTTTGAACGCATGTCGGCTGCTGCACGGCACTCGCTCGCAGCCTCTAAATTATCACCTGTCTGTGTCCGAGATAAGTGGTCGCTCCGGGGAGGTAGTGCCCTCTAGAAATTAGCCGTCAGAAGGGGGGAGGGAGTGGAGAACGTGAAAACCGATTTTTTTTTCTCCCCGTCAAAGAAACGGTTATATATCNCGTCAGAAGGGGGGAGGGAGTGGAGAACGTGAAAACCGATTTTTTTTTCTCCCCGTCAAAGAAACGGTTATATATCAGTTCCCTCTGACGGTAAATGCGGCCGCGGCTTATCCTCGCACTGGTTTCTCAATCGTGCGGAGGCGGCTTTATCTGCCGTTCCAAATCGGCAGCAAGGCGTTTTTTTTTACCACCTTTAATTTTTTTGCTTTCAAATTGGCCGTTTTCAAAACGTCCCAGCAGTTGCGTAACCCGCCGGGGATAGGCGCGGACGTTGTGCGAGCGTAGAAGCCCAGAGCGCAAGTATACAGAGGTGAATCCGCCCCGCATAGGCTACCGCGAGCTTCAGCCGCACACGCCGGCAAAATGGCGTCACTTGCCAGCAACATGTTGGAACGCCATTCGCCAATCACAACCCGGGTAACCTACTCGCCAGCCGGCAGCCCGGCCAATAAGGGAATATTACGCAGCACGCAGTAGCCAATCAGAGACAAGGGCCGTTCCCAGAGCCTCGCGCAGCCAAAGAAACCGTCATGCAATTTCGAATCTGTGTTATTATTTACTCTATGGTAGAAAAAGCGATGTAGGGGTAGAGTGCGCAAGCAAGCTGCGCAGTAGGTACATTTGAACATATTTTTAATGCGACTAGAATATATACAAGTTAGTCATAGTACTTCATCCAAGAACAAGGGTGGGGTCTGTTGAGAATTCAAATGTGAAAAAACACGTTTGATTTCAGTGCAATGTGCCCTCGATCAGTTACCCTTGATTCCTTCCCGTGTCATGAACCTTCGCTCCTCTTCATGAGAAATATTCGCTAGTGAATTCGGAAGCATGTGTTCGTCTCCACCTCGAGTTTATTCTGTTGAATTTCGGTCTATGCGAGTTTCATTTGTCTTTGTGACCTTTGCAAGTGTTTTCCGTGGCCGTAAAGAGTTGTGAACACAAACAAATGAAATATTTCAAACATTTGTACATCGGAAAACTATCCAGCGCTCGAAGAGGGCAAGATGCTCGTACCCTTGGCTGAAGGGACAATCTAGGATGCATAATGTGCCCTTCCTGTGAATTCGGACAGCGATATTGTGACGTTTATTACGGGATACACTTTCCAAGGACACAAAGCTAATAAAGGCCCCATAGCTGTTGAATTAGAACGCGGCCTTTGGCAGGAGTAGTCCTACTGTCGATGAGCGAATTAATGTTGATGTTGGGGGCATGCGAAGAAGACAAAAATCGGTCTCATCTTTAGTCTGTGTGTGGGAGAAAAGCGAATCTAGACTTTCTGTTTGTGGGTTAAAAGGAGGGGGGGGGTTGCTTACCCACTGTGCAGGTGCAGTTATAGAGTTGATTTGAGAGATTTGGGCGGCTCTTAAAAACTAGGTCTTGAGAGCCAATTACGGTGAAATGAGGCGAGGATGGAGCAGCGCCGGAATGCAAGGGTGGGGGGAAACGGGAGATCCCCGAGGAAACCCGTCGACTAGCGGCANTGAGGATGGAGCAGCGCCGGAATGCAAGGGTGGGGGGAAACGGGAGATCCCCGAGGAAACCCGTCGACTAGCGGCATCGTCCACCACGATTCCCATTTGAGAAAATCCGGGAGTTGTCCCGGCCGGGGATTGAACACGGTTCGCCTTGGTGGGAGGCGAGCAGTGTAACCGCTCAGCCACCGCGGCCCCTTGCAGTTATAGACTTTCAAGTTGCAGCACGGGAGGGGGCACTGGCTCGTCATAATTTTGGGAAACAATATTGAAATAATCAACTAAAATTAGTTCCTATTACAAACAATTCTTATATTATTTCATTTTTATAACATTCACAGAAGAGTTTCCTATCAATGTGAAGGTTTTTTTCGGGGGGAAGGGGAAGGGGGTGACGTGTGCCCTGTGACGCCCCTCTGAACTCGCCCCTGATGTGGGAGCGGCTCGCGCAAGTAGTGCCAACACAACGCCTCTCTTTGATGTCACGCTCCGTGAGGGGAATTTTATTTGTTATCCACATAACGTGCTACACGACTCGCCTCCGAGAACCTCTCCAGAGTTTCGCTGGAAAGCAGCTTCAACCTCGCCGCGCAGAGTTTGATAACGGGTTCTCGAGAAGAAAACCGCCGCGACGCAGCGCTTTTTATCTCGGATCTGTTCTTCCCGCGAAAAGAAACCCCGGACTTGGCGCGACTCAACAAGTGCGAGTTTCCGAGAAACGCTGCGTCTTGCGAAAATTACTTCGAAACGCTTCTACAGTCCATTCACGGTTACCTCCAACTTTTCTGAAACCCTGCTAAAGTTCTACGTCCACGATATTCCTCCGCCTAATGCAAACAAAGCTTAACTGAGTCTGGAAAATTACACCAAATGGACAACGCACCGTATTCGTACGCACCAGTGTAATAATATTTTTCATCAGAACTATTTCTTACTAGATACTACCAACACATCTATTTTCTAAATTTTTTTATTAATATTAATTATAAAAAGGAATTTTATAATTTATGTGTAAAATGTAAATAAAATTTCAATTCAACCAAAGATATGGTAGATTCATGTCAACACAAGAATAAAACGCTTGTGATACATGGCATACCTAGGAAAGAACCAAACACATCCTACATGGAGTGATTTTTCAAAGGTTTGATTCAAAAAATGTGACTAAACCGCGAACAGACTATACGCAGCCAACAAACTGATAGCTGTAGCCAAGAAGAAGAATATATACGAGAAACTTGTATAGACGATGTTATTGAAGACTAGCTTTTGCCCGCGGCTTCGCTCGCGTGGTTATAGTAACAAACTTATAGGGATAAATGGCGGTATTTGTTAGTAGACAGACACTGATCGTAAACACAGAACAGAGCAATAACGATAGATACATATTTCGCAACAGTAAAATGATCCGGTCGTCACCCAAGACGGAACGACTGCACACCAGTTCATCGCCTTGCCTGTAGAATCGATGAGGCACTTAATGTATATGTCATACACGGCCTTACGTATTTCTTGCTGCGATGTCTCAAAAACCGCAAAATTTCCCCATGCAGGCTGGCGCCTTCATAGACGGTTGCACTTTATTTCAGAGATGATAGACAGTATGGCGACAAAAAAATTATGCGATTATATTACGATGGTACAGTAACATTCTATTATTAGATTATGTGTTGGGTTGGTATCAAATATATGTTTAAGATTTTTCTTGAAAATCGATTTATTTAAAATAAATTTTTGGTTTTTCATATCACATTACCTATACCGAAGACTTTCCGTGCATGCCATCCACAGTATGTGTGCTGCAATATATTAGCCAACTGGGAAACATTAAACATTTAAATAAATTTCTGTTTTTTTTTTATTAATGCAAAATAAAGTCCAGCGAAATCCCTAGATTATGATATGTTTACACGTCCCCCTTCGAAAAAAACTGAGAATTTAAATTCTGGGAAGAAGAGTACTCCTTAGGCGTTTGCAATGCAGTGTTACACAGTCGAATGTGCATTGCCATTAGCATGAAAAGCCGCATCTCATCGAGTCTCCTTGCCTGTAGTTACCTGAACGAGCGTGGAGTTAAAAATGTTTTTTTTTTGCCATTGTTTACATTTCAACCTTCATATTGAATTGATGTACTTATTATAAACAGTATTATTGTCAATAATTTCAGGTATGATACAATTACTGGAGTAGGCAGAAATTTCTCAAGGGAGGGGTAACACTGGCTGAAGGGAAGGGAGGGAGTTTAAACTGGCATTAGTGATGCTGAGGCTTACGTTAATTAGGAGAAAAACTTGGAAAAAAGTACTTTACAGCATAATAAATTTCATTATATTTTACAGCAATTACATATTTTTATCAAAATTAATGGCTTATTAATTATTTTTATATTAATTGTTGACAACCTAAGGGAGAAAAAATGTAAGGGAGGTTACAACCCCCATAACCTCCCCCCTTGGCTACGCCCCAGGATACAATTAAGCTAATATGTAACTACATCTGCAAAGTTTATTTTAAAAATCAGCACAGTTACACTCTATGACGTAACAAGCCAAATATACATCCAAGATTTCAGCGAATGTCACGATGGAAATACCATTACACTTGAGCATACTATGCATACGCTTGCAACTTCCGTTTCGTTATTGGCCTCGTGTAATTGTGAGAATATATTTTTTTAAAAATTAAACTGGGCCAATCACAATTTAATTACTTCGACACTGAACGTCTGTGATTCGCAGGCAGACACCTAAGACGTGAGACAATTAAAATCATAGAATCACGAAAGAGTATCTGAACTTAAGTGTTTTGGAGTACAGATAATACTGGAATTTTTTCACGTAAAACATGTGCCCATGAGGATACATTACTCTTTTCTGTAATAACGCTGGTTTAACCACAAAATTTGTTCGAATCTGAAAGAAAATCACCATTGTATTAAACGGACAGTGTTTGGATGAATTCTGAAGTTCGGACACGACTGTTTGTAAATACTCTGACCTGTCTAATCTGTGTATTTTTCTGCTGGGTTCATGAACGTACACGCGGTTGTGGAGGAGGGGGGGGGGAATTCGCTTTACATGGTAAACTCTTCTAAATGTACATCTGGAACTGCGCGAACCGCGAACATTCATGACATGATCGAGATTCGAACCCAGAATATCATCGCACCGTAGCAGGATTTCCAAACTACTGGGTCAGAAATGAGATCAGCAATAATACAAAATAAATTACCATAAAATCTGTAATAGGCAGTTCCATTTTCCGTGGGAAAGTTTTCGTAGGCCACCTATGTGCACAAAGCGATAGGCTGTGAAAACTTAAAGAGTTGCTTGCGCTGAAGGTTGGCATGTTTGAATAATTTTAACTACTTTGAACGCAATGTTGCAGAAGGAGCTAATGGGATGGGTCGTGGCACTACAGCGATGCAGGCAAAGTTTGAATTTTCACGTGAAATTTAAAAACGTGTAACTTGACTACAAGAATTCCTGCAGAACGTGGCGCGAGTGACAGCAGAGTGGCCGTCGGAAGTCCCTCGGTCAAGGTACATGACGCTGGATGCCAGGATTCATTTCAAATAGAAGAGCAACAACACCCCAGGAAACAACATCGAAATTCAGAGCTACAATGCTGAGGCCTCAAAAACGGGTTTTACGGAAAACCAATAAAACCTTTATTCCAAACAGCACGACATAGAGCTATGTGCCTCGTCTGGACTCTAGTACACAGTCACCGGATACTTGACGAATGGAAACGGGTAGAATGAACTGACGAGACGCGTTCACAACTGATTCGGGTAGGTACATGGAAGAGTCCGTATGTAGAGAAAACGCCATTCATCCATGGATTCTGCACATCAACAAAGCACTTTCCCGGTCGACAGTGGCTCCGGAATAGAATGGCACATTTTCAGATGGCACGCATTAAGACCTGTCGATCTTCTACAAATGTCTCTTACCGATAAACTTTATGTGCACTTCTTAGACGCGTTACACTCGATCACGTCCTGCGTTCATGTTGATGGGTTTGGCCTTTCCCAGCAGGGGAATACGGTGTCGCACCCGTCTACAGTCACCAAGTTATAGTCAGAGGAACACCCACTTCTCACCATGGCTCCATAGTCCACCTGATTTGAAAGTTATCGGGCATGTCTAAGATTCCTCCAACACGTCGCTGAAAGCAGACATCCGCCGCATCGGAATAATACAGAATTTCGGACCTTTTTTTGAAGATGTGCTGTGTTTAATGTCTGCAAAATACTTCAGAAAACTCTTGGAGTCCGTGTGCAGTCGTGTTTATGCAGTTATGTGGTCCAGAATAGATCCTACACGGTATTAGACAGTGTATCAGTTTTTTTACCTTGCTCTTAAGTGTTTTTAGTCACGTAGTTGTGCTCAGCTTTTGATAGTCTTTAAAATTCAAGANAGAATTTCGGACCTTTTTTTGAAGATGTGCTGTGTTTAATGTCTGCAAAATACTTCAGAAAACTCTTGGAGTCCGTGTGCAGTCGTGTTTATGCAGTTATGTGGTCCAGAATAGATCCTACACGGTATTAGACAGTGTATAAGTTTTTTTACCTTGCTCTTAAGTGTTTTTAGTCACGTAGTTGTGCTCAGCTTTTGATAGTCTTTAAAATTCAAGATTTACTAATAATCTATTCATGTTGGGAATGCGTGTGAACGACAACTGTGCAGAAGAAGCCGAGAAAACACGTGGAGACCTTACTATTACTACATAGNGATTTACTAATAATCTATTCATGTTGGGAATGCGTGTGAACGACAACTGTGCAGAAGAAGCCGAGAAAACACGTGGAGACCTTACTATTACTACATAGAGACCAAAATATGGAACGTTACTTAGTAATCATGCCAGTACGGTTGTGTGAGAGAAGCTTTGTACAGTAATCAGGAGATAAACAACGAATCACTCAACATCAAACATAACGTTAAAATGTCCTTGTGCTATGCGGGAGTAACAGATAAACTATTCCTTCTGACTATTCCTTCTGGACAGTTTGCTTATGCATTTGCTTTCACAGATCATTATCTAGTAAACACACAGGAGCGATGTTCGTTTCTCTTCGCGACGAACAAACAGAAACAACGAATATCTGCGTGCGTCACTGGAGCCTGGAAAATACGACTTATCGACTAAAACAACATTTGCTATATCTGGTGAAACTGCCATCACACTATCTGCAGCCATGGTACACGTACGAGAAATACATCTGCGGGCTTCATAGCCACATGGCGAATCGAAATACCAAAACATAATTTGGTTAATTTTACAATTTTTTTGCTCATCGTCATATCGGAAGGATATCCGCATTATACGCCACTAGTAAATGCAAGATTGGATAGCTCAACTAAGATATACCTTTATTATTTTATTTAAAGTATTGATGTAAACAAATTCTCCGAGATATTTGTAATTGGTAGAGATATGCAAAATTTGCGTTATTATTCAGCATGATGCTTAACTTCACAGTATTTTCCGAACTGGAGCCAGAGTAGATTCTCCATTGGCTGCTGCATAAATGTTAAGTAACTCCCTTTCTCACTAAACTGCACATGATTGGTGAGTGGTAAGTGGGGTGATTTGGACGGTTCTTAACATCTAGGTCTTGAGAGCCGATGCACATGATTGGAGCACACAACTGTGAAGTGTTCAGTTATTGGCGCAAAGTTACCCAGGGCGTGTCAGATGACGTATGGTCCAATAAAAAACGTATTGAAAAGGTAAATGTTTTTTAAGTTTAACGTGTCCCTAAATAATAACGCGAATGTTGGACGTCTCTATTAATTGGTAAAAGTATTTTATTCATATAAAAGGACTTATATTTCGAAATTCAAGATATAAACAAACACATTCATCACTGATGGCCATGTGTATTGGTGAGGGTAGGTCAATGTTGAGGACATGCGCAGAAGACCATAATCTGTCTATCTCATCTTTAGTCCATGGGTGTTATCGAAATCGTGGTGGAAATTTTACACAGCCCATTGCAGCCAAATCTAAATCAGTTTCAATATAAACCATGATAGTGCTATGTGCCAACTTTCACCTTTCGTGGAGAAAATCTTCGTGGCTACGGCGATTTTTATGGCAATGTGTGTATTATGTAGCGCTCACTTTATAATCATGTATATCATATATATTGTATATTATTACATATTATATGCTATATATAGGATCACCTGTTTTTCACGAAAAGTTATACGCGAAGGCTCGACTTCAATATCCTATGTGCACACTTGCCGTCTTCATTTGATTGGCCACGTGTATTCGTGTGACGACAGTCTGTCACATGAGTGAGCCAATCAGAATTAAGTTTCTCCCATACTGACAGTCCGTGATTCGCCGACAGACAGATAAGACGCGTAACAATTCAAACGACCCAATCACGACAGTGGTTCTGAGCTGTAGTGCGTTGGAGCACAACTTGTCCTGAAATATTTTCTCCAAAAACAGGTGCCTCTAGCTATATACGACAAATAAATGTCAAATTGCAATTGGAAATCATTAAAAAAAACAGCGTTAATTTTTATTTCCGAGTAACTGAGAAGACATTTTTAGTTACAAGTTTGCACAAGGAAGCCCTCTTACATAACAACCAGTGCCAAATAGTAGAACATGTATGTTCTCGTTTTTTTTATACACCGACACACTAGTAGTTATGTTTTGACAGTTACGTAAGAGCAACAACTTCGTTACGCATCTGGCCTACACTTCTGTCGCACGCGACGCTGTGTCGACACATGCAAGCAACTCTGCAAGTCAGCGCGCCACAAATGGCTTCGTCAAAACTAAACAAAAAAAAAAATTGCCACGTTGATGGCGCGTCAGGAAAACCACTGCTACAACTTTCACGATTGCGTGCGCACTTCCTTGTAACACTACGCAGTCGCCTTTATGGGGGCTATACTCACTCACGCACGGGAAACCTCCGATTAATCGTATTTTTGAATAAGAAGTTACAGTATACAGAATTATTCTGAGCTCCGTTTTCGAATAGCTGTAAAACGATACCTTGTTGCTACTGCAAGGTTAGGTAAGAAACACATTGCGTCTCAAAAAGGGAGTATTGACGATTTCGTTTTAAAACATTACAAACTACTTGTGCTAAATTCTATAAACAGCATTTTCTTGAACTGAAATCTAAGATTTGGAAAGCTTTGAAGGATAATATTCCCCTTAGTTAAGAAATGTCATGTCAACGTAGATATTATGACGTCATAGACGGAAATAAAATGTTTGTATGGTGTTTACGACTTAATCAGTTGAAACTAGCCAAAACTATGCCTTGGTGTCTCATTTTCGGGTGAACATTTCGCGGAAAAACAGGTGCAAAATTCCAAATGGGTTTTTAAGTACGAAGCCAGCTGCAAGGACAGAGCAACTAAAGAGATAATTACGACGAACTCAACCATTATGCACAAAGTCAGGTACTGTGCCAAAAGGAGACAATTACTGAAAGCATATTTCATGTTTAACTGACGTGCTATACTATCAGAAAAAATTGTTAAGCGTGTCTAGCACTTGGCTAATTACAGCTACTTTCATACTTTCACCGCGATCTCAAGTCGCACAGGGGCCGCGGTGGCTGAGCGGTTAGACTGCTCGCCTCCCACCAAGGCGAACCGGGTTCAATCCCCGACCAGGTCACTCCCGGATTTTCGCAAGCGGGAATCGTGCCGGACGATGCTGCTGGTCGGCGGGTTTTCTCTGGGTTCTCCCGTTTCCTCCACCCATTCGTTCCGGCGCTGCTTCATACTCGCCTCAATCACCCTCATCGGCTCCCAAGACCTCGCTGTTAAGAGCCGCCCAAATCTCTTCACTCTTCACTCCGCCACTGGCCAGAAAATTGTTAACATGTTGTTCACCAATCTGCGCCGGATAACCTTCTCCCCAGCCGGCAGCCCAACCAACAGGGAACCTTTCGCAACATGCAGTAGCCAATCAGACACAAAGCACCGTTCCCGGAGCCTCGCGCAGCCAACCAGAGAATGGATACGGCATTCAAACCCGGAGAACACTAGCGCGTCTATACCGCACAGGAAGCTTAATTTTGACCGGTAGTTTACGGTGCGAGGCAATGATCTTACTTTTGAGTAATTGAATTGTAAACCATGTCACTTTTTTTAGGTTATGAATGGTTCTCATTCACCCCGAGAAAAACGTTTTGTTGATTAAAACGAAGTTCGTTTGGCGCAACCAAAATAATTGTTTCTATAGGGGCAATTAAATTTTTTGTTGTTGAGACCAAATTATTTTGTTGTTTTTACTTGGTTGCACCAAACAAAGATTTCGTTGCTGCAACTGAAGGTTTGTTTGGCTCTACGCACATTAAACACTTTCGGTTGACATAAAAATAAAGTTAGAAGCCCTGCAGAGGTTCGAACCTAGATAGCTTGCTAGCAGCCTCAGTTTAAGTGACTACTGATGAAATTAAAAATTTTTTTAATTATATACATTAAGAATACTGGACAAAGTGCGCAAATAAATATTTCAAGTTTTACAGCCATTAATTTTTAGTTTCTTGTTGAACTTGTTTAAGTATGATGTTTATACCATTATTAAGAACCAATAAATGCACTAACAAACCCTGTCACTACCCTAACTGTCACAAAGATTACTAAAAAAAACTCTCGAGCTATATTTTCTTACGAAGGCAATCAAATTTTTGGCCAAACTAATATATAAAGTAGATTCAACTAAATGTTATGTCGACACTCAAATTTATTTTCGCCCAACACACANTTGGCCAAACTAATATATAAAGTAGATTCAACTAAATGTTATGTCGACACTCAAATTTATTTTCGCCCAACACACAGGTTTTGTTAATTCAAGCGTGTAGTTTGTTAGATAAAGAAAATTAATTTTGCTACTTTTAAAGTTATGTTTACTCAACAAAATATCTTGTTGGGCAACTAAATATGGATTATGTTTGGCCCTGCACAAACAAACATTTTGTTGGGTGGGACAAATATTACTCTGAGTGCATGCAAGCGAATACAAAGCCCTAGATTTCATTGGTTGTGACAACGCAACAAATGCTGTGTCGGCTTTAAGTGCAGCACACGGCGTAAAATCTCTTATTTGCTAAAACACCACAAACCATAAATAAAACCGTGTCCGAAAGAGTTTAACGGACTAGGCAGACTTTAGAGAGTGAGAGGCCTCAAGTTGAAATCCGGTCCATGGACATCAGTGGTTAAGTGTGACTGCACTTGCGGCAGGAAACANGAGTGAGAGGCCTCAAGTTGAAATCCGGTCCATGGACATCAGTGGTTAAGTGTGACTGCACTTGCGGCAGGAAACACTGGAGCCGTGGAACCTTCTCTCTTCATTGCCGCTGCGTCTGTGGCATGACACTCGTCACCTTCGTGTACTGAGGTCAAGCTGCGCCTCGTCGGGGAAGTCACAAGGACGTTACGCTCAGGGGAATTACCCTGTCCCCCGGAGCGCTGGGTTCCCTCTCGCCTCCCGGAGGTCGGGGCGGTGCTGCTACAGGATCAAGGCTCCAGTCAGCGGCGGATCTAGACCCCCATTAAGGCTGCTCGCGAGCAAAACTTTATCTTTAAGTCCCCCGCCTAGCTGGAGCAATTTCCCGCGTTCGAGGCCGAGAAGCGCGAGAGCGATAAGGGCGACTCTTGCCACGCGCATCGAGTGCGCCGTCGCCACTAAGCGCGAGGCTCCGAACTGACGGGGGCCGGGGTGGTGTAGTGGGCAGACTACTCGCCTCCCACCAAAGTGANCACTAAGCGCGAGGCTCCGAACTGACGGGGGCCGGGGTGGTGTAGTGGGCAGACTACTCGCCTCCCACCAAAGTGAGCCGGGTTAGATTCCCTGCGGGGTCGCTCCCGGATTTTGGCACGTGTCTATCGCGCCGGACGATGCCGATGTTCGGCGTGTTTTCTCGGGGATCTCCCGTTTCCCTCGCTCTTGCATACCGGCGCCGCTCCATGCATTCCTCGCTTTGCCCTTATTGGCTCTCAAGACCTCTGCGTTAAGTGCCGCCGAAATCTAAACTGGCTAACAGTGTTCACGTCATGATGCGTATATTTATGAAACTTTCAGCGGTGACCCCATTATTTTATTGGTGGAAAGTCTACAGCAAGGTTCATTTCAGGCCCTCTGAGTACTTTTGTCCTATCTGTCGCGGTTATTTGGATTACAGCGCTTTGGAAAAGCAGTTTTTAGCTACCTCGGAGTGCTCTGAAATGGCGTTTCTAATATGCGCAGCGTCTTGAATGCTCGTCGTCCAAAGAAGCCCCCCTCCCCCACAACGTCACCCACAGTTAATCCGAGTTAGTTAAATAGAGTACAACACCTCGGAAGTGTTTCTGTATGTTTAAACTCGAGACAATATATACATCCAGTAAAGTGAAACACCAAAAGACTACATTATTGATATATCCTCAACCTTCAAGGCACCTTATAGTCTGTGCCTGGAGGAATTAACTCCGACCCTATGAACCATCTTGTATACCACAGGTGGGGAATAGCGTCAAGACGCACGATTATTAGGTTCGTNGGTGGGGGATAGCGTCAAGACGCACGATTATTAGGTTCGTGTAAAAACGTGTATTCCAAAAACTCTGCAAAGTAGTTCAACTACCAGGTAGGCGGGAGTCTAAAAATTATGTTCTTTGAAGGATTCTTGAATGGGTCCTGCTCCATTGCAGTGGGTCTCGTAGAGAACCAGAAAAATCTGTAGGGAAAACCACACAGAGGCACTGAATAGAAGCCAAGTTGGACTTTCGTCAGTATAGTATTAAAAAAAAAAAAAAAAAANCGGGAAGCTGAATTTCTCGTAAATTAGATCTGTAACAGCAAATTCTATAACCTGCGATGTTAACTAATAGATCCAACTGCAGACACAATTTTGTATTGTTCTCCTTTCCCTTAAGGGAACTGCGCAGATTGTATAAATATATTTATTTACTTATTTATTTATACAGGATGAAATTACGTACGGGGGCAAGTAATTTTCCGCAAAGTGACTTTTCGTTAAACGTGTATGGACAGAAATAATTAAACCACATATGATTTTTCCCCTGGTAACATACATTTATTTCAACTGCTTGCTTTTCATTTCTGCCACTCTCACCGTAAATAAGTAGTGTGTCCAGTTTTTCCTCATTGGTGAACTTCATTGCGTACGTACAGCCACGNCTTGCTTTTCATTTCTGCCACTCTCACCGTAAATAAGTAGTGTGTCCAGTTTTTCCTCATTGGTGAACTTCATTGCGTACGTACAGCCACGCACTGCAATACCACTTACCATAACAGATTACAGGGACTGGTGCTGCGCTGCTATTAGGAAGCGGTCCCGCCAGGATGAGTCACGGCGCGTGTTGCTTGCTTACAGCTGTGCGTACGGGTCCACTGCCACATGCTACCGGCCCACTTAACTTAATCATATTTGCACATTATTTCTTGGCGTTTCTGTGTTACTTTCCATTGCATNACATGCTACCGGCCCACTTAACTTAATCATATTTGCACATTATTTCTTGGCGTTTCTGTGTTACTTTCCATTGCATGTGCTATATCCCTGAATTCCTCTTTGCACGTGCTTTCAGATGCCGTTGAAATAAATATATGTTTCCAGGGGGAAAATTGTATGTGGTTTGATTATTTCTGTCCACACACCGTGTAACGAATAGTCACTTTGCCCTTGTACGTAATTTCATTTAGCGAAAACAGCATTTCGTGATCTGCAACCGTTCCGGAAAATTTTGGGGGTGTCCACATTAGGCGGACTATCCTGTGTGTGTGTGTGTATATATGTATATATAGATATTCTGCGCAGTTTCCTTAAGGGATAGGAGAAAAGTACAAAATGGTGTATGTAGTTGGATCTATTAGTTAACATCGTGGGTTATAAAATTTGCTGATATAGATAATTCACGAGAAATTCAGCTTCCAGGGAATGCGTTACACAAACTTGGGAGAACCACCGCCGAACCCTCATACGCCACCGGATGGCTTTTAGTGTTGTGAGACCGGAAGCCGAAACTTCCCATAACTCACTAGGTGTTTGTGAAGCGAAAGCACCCTGACACTTTCTCAAATCATTGGGTCAGCGGCATGGGCAGTGTATATGTGGGGCTTTGGGCACCGGGTCCTTATTTAGGCGAGTTATTTGGTGTTGCCTATTTTAAGTAAATTACGTTTTCTTGTGTTCGGCGGGGGAGTGAAGCTCCCCTCCAGCCTCCCGGCTGGAGTGAATGTTATGTCGTGATGTATGTCTAGCATGTTGAAATGTTGTTTGCAAGTTTGGGAGAACCAGTCGCAGTGCTTCCTTAAAACCAGACGTGACCTTGAGACGTTTGACTTCTTTCACGAGGGATTCCCCTCAAGGAAGAGGCTGCTTCAAGGGTGGGACACTGTTCATTGCGTTCAAAACACACGCTCACAAGTTACACGTTAAGTTTTAACGCTACATGTAAGCAGAATCGTAGGAAGATTCCTCAGTTTAGGTTATGGGGATCAAGGTCGTGTAGAGAATTTGCCACCCCCGGTACTGGATAAAGCGCCCCCTTCCCAAAATTTACTTTTTCAAAACAATTACGTTATTATTACATACACACACACACGCACGCATGCTGCTTCCTATCCNCCCAAAATTTACTTTTTCAAAACAATTACGTTATTATTACATACACACACACACGCACGCATGCTGCTTCCTATCCACACATTTGACAAGCAAAACTTGTACTAATAAAAGAATATCATGTAGCATTATTTGGCAACCTCCAACTCTATTAAATATATTTACCTCAAGCATGGAAATCTACAGGTATATCACATGTATTCTTCGGAAACCCTCAGTTAGATAGGAGGAGGGGTAAATCCCTGCTTTGCTTTTTCCGGTGCCCCTTTACAAATGCCAGTGAATAGGCTATATCTAAATACCTTTTAAAATTTCATNCCTGCTTTGCTTTTTCCGGTGCCCCTTTACAAATGCCAGTGAATAGGCTATATCTAAATACCTTTTAAAATTTCATTTTACTTTACAAAGTGTATATATTAACATGCACTGTATTGTTTTTTATCTGTGTAATTGATTTCACGATTAATCTATCATCTCCAGTTTAAAATAATGCTCCTAGTTAGTTGGATAGAGGGGGGGGGGTGCTTAAAGCTCCCTTAGCCCTCCTTCTCCTATTTGAATTTTGAATGTACCCCTGGCTTCAATGCTAGACCTATCTTATTTATACACTGGTACAGGCCATAGTCAAATTAATAATTTCTTTACTTATTAATTTACGATTTGTTAGTTTTCAATACGGATGCAGTTGGCATTTTAATTAGGATTCGCTTGAAGATCACGTGACCAAATTTATAATACTAAAATGACGACGTATTTGGTAGTTCAGTGTTTAGTTTTTAGTGCGCAAAGAAATTTGCTAAATACTGATTTACCAAATAACGAAATCATCATATCACNGTTCAGTGTTTAGTTTTTAGTGCGCAAAGAAATTTGCTAAATACTGATTTACCAAATAACGAAATCATCATATCACTGCCATATTAGTTGAATTTACAAAATATATTTCAAAACACATACTAAACCTACCTTTAAATAAAGGTTTTTAAAATCGTCATTTGTGTTTCAGTTGATTAGGACANTTTCAAAACACATACTAAACCTACCTTTAAATAAAGGTTTTTAAAATCGTCATTTGTGTTTCAGTTGATTAGGACAGTTGAACCTTTGCTTCCAGTTGACTATATGTGTTGTAAATTTTAGTGTTGGGCTTATAATTTTCTAATCAAATAATATCCAAATATTCTGGGGACTATCTAACGGAAGTACGTGTATTTTTTAGTATTGCATTCTCTTAACATATATTTCCCTGTTACCTAAACATTTATTTCAACCTAATAATACCTGATTGTTTATGGCCAAACGGTTATGTAACTTGGTCTTACAAAATATTTTGTTGGTGGAACCAAATGTGAAATGTAACAAAATATGTACTATTTCAATTTCCGACACCCTTAACGCGTGTTCTCAAAACCTGCCTGAAAAAAATGGCTACTTGGTTGACTCAGCACTATTTTGTTTGGCCACGTACAAACAAATATTTAGTTGNACCTGCCTGAAAAAAATGGCTACTTGGTTGACTCAGCACTATTTTGTTTGGCCACGTACAAACAAATATTTAGTTGCATAAAAATAATCTCGCAGTGTTGACACGGAATATTTAAGAATAGAGAAACTAAACTTCTGCGCATATGGTGCAGCCGCGTCCACCGCAAAACAGCATCACTTTCAGACTCCAGACATAGCTTATTTGGACCAATAGTAACACGAAAGCCCTATACACTTATATCAGGAAACGTATTTTTATATCAACTAATTTTGTTCATATTTGCGGCGTACAACGCCCGGAGATCAAGGCGTTGCGATCATTCATGTAGGACAAATTGCATAGCCCGCAGGCGCGCGTCGCTAAATTACTACATACGCAGCGTCGCATGCCTACTTCCTATGCAACTTGTTATACACGTATGATCGCACCGCCTTGTTCTCCAGGCGCTGTGAGCCGTAACTTTGAACACAATTAAATGATATAAAATACGTTTCCGGATATAAGTGTACAGGGCTTTTGTTTTACTATTTGCCCAAATAACCTACATCTGGAGTTTGAGTACTGAGTTTTCGAACATCCTGTATAGCAGTACGCCATTCCTCTTTCGGCGCTTGGAGACTAAATTGCCAGACGGTAGACCAGCCAATAGGACATTTTCTGCAGCTTCCAGTGCCCATCCAGACACTACGCCGGCTTCCGTGGCTTCACGCAACTAGTGGCTATGTACTCTTACGCTACAGGAAAGCCGCTACATCAAGTAGNTACGCCGGCTTCCGTGGCTTCACGCAACTAGTGGCTATGTACTCTTACGCTACAGGAAAGCCGCTACATCAAGTAGTGACTTGACGCTGACTAGCACGGCACATCATTTCAATCAGTAGTGTACTTTTGCTGCTAGTACTGACCATGTTAGCTGTTGTGAGGTAGGCCCTGACCAGACTATCTCGCGCATCGTGTCGTTTACGCTGTATATTGCGATTCGCCCTCAAATCCTAGGTTTATGATGAANGACCAGACTATCTCGCGCATCGTGTCGTTTACGCTGTATATTGCGATTCGCCCTCAAATCCTAGGTTTATGATGAATGACCTTGAATCACTCAGATAGATTATAAACATAGATTATTTAAATACATGTCTTGACATCATACGTGCCCGGTGAGGTGGACTCCTACCTAAAAAAAAATAGAGTTTATATAGGTTTTATTAATTGACAAATTACAACAGTCTTATTCACAAGAACGTTGCGGATTGAAATTACCTTGCAATGGTTTCCAAAGTCTAAGAGGTAGCTGTAGACGTCACACTAACCGGGGGGTAACTGATTTGTACACACACGGACCTTACTCTCCTTGGCAACTGGCCTATTGGCATCACTGACCATTTTCTCTGAATACTGATCATTGCGGTATTCGTGGTCAACAAATTTTCAAATGGTCTTGCTCTGAGATCACACTTGATTTTCCGCTGGCGAATCTGTTACGCACTTTCCTTAAGACGACGAAATGTGCGAAAATTCGTTCATCGCGGTGAGGAGATTTGGCGACTTCTCGACGACGACGTCTCGAAAGCCGAGAAGGGCCAAACGAGTGTGTAAATGGAGCAGCGCCGGGATGCAAGGGCGGGGGAAACAGGAGATCCCCGAGAAAACCCGCCGACCAGCGGACATCGTCCAGCGTGATTCCCACGTGCGAAAACCCGGGGAGCGACACAGCCGGGAATCGAGCCCGGTTCGCCTAGGTGTGGGAAGCGGGTGCTCCAGCAGGTGTCTGCACCACTGCGATCGCGGCACCGTGATTGTGTAGTACATAAAAAATTATTATGGCTAGCAGTGAAAATTGTAAACATCCTAGACTTGTGCATTTTATTCGTCCAGCACTTTTGTTATGGGGGAGAGATAGAAATAATTTTGGTGTTACAGTTTTTAAGCTACAAAACGTATAGAACTTCATATATTCAAGAAATTTCCTTCGACAAGTCGAGGTTTATGACTCATTTGATTTATTTTATGTGATGAAAATGCAATGCCTTCATTTGTTTACCATTCGGGTTAATTCGGAGCGAGTTATCGATTACTTACTGAGAATGACTACAGAAGTCACAGTAGCGTACAAAGCGGGCTGGTTATAGTCTCTCAAATATCATGAGTTAGAACTCCATGCCCTTATGAAGTTGCATTTTCAAAAGTTAATCTCAAACACAACTAAAAGCAAGATATGTATATAAATCCCAGGTGGCGTCTAATACTCCCCCTATTTATTGTTTAGGAATTTTTATAGCAACAGTATGTATTCTGTGCTGAGATATTCTAGAAACGGTAGTAGTTCCAGAGGTCAAATAGGTTTATAATTCTTAAGTAAT
Source organism: Clitarchus hookeri (assembly GCA_002778355.1). Taxonomy (NCBI): domain Eukaryota; kingdom Metazoa; phylum Arthropoda; class Insecta; order Phasmatodea; family Phasmatidae; genus Clitarchus; species Clitarchus hookeri. The sequence goes on along the minus strand of NQII01000188.1, from coordinate 44,709 downwards.
GTTTGTTTAACATAAATTTATTCACTATGTTGGCTATGCAGATTGGCTTCTCCTCGCTTCATCCCATCGATAGATGAAGGATCCTCTATTGTAGAGTCCTAATTCCAAGGTAGGAGTCGTCTTCGACGCCCAAGGGTGCTCATTATCATATTCTCATTTGAGTTGTTAGCAAGAGCAAGAATGTTCGTCGTGCGCTTCGCCTTAGCACTGGTTCCAGTCCTTCACCATCTGCATTTACATACTCAAGACGAAAGAAAACCTGCAAATATGCATTTACGCTTTTTTTTTTTTGCATAAACCAGGTTTTTTATGTACTTATTTAATGTTAACTTTACTTCAAATAAATCTGTAGTGTTTACTAAATCTGCCAAAATATTTTAATATTTTGTGGTGTCATTTTGTAATGACCATAATACTGTTTGTCAGTGATTACGACAAGAAATACTCGTACTGTAATAACTAGAGACCGGATTATATGCAACATACAAATACAGAATTATGCATGCAAATATGCATGAAAAATGCCTAAAATATGCGTGTTAAATGTGAAAACATTCAACATAAAATAAATAAAAAATCTAATCATTTTTTTTATTTGACAAAATTGAATCAAAAATCTTTTTTGTTTTTGTAAACGTTTACAATCATGTCAGAATAGTTGTTCAAAGGACACAATAATCACGATTTTAAGCATGTGTTGGCTTGGCAGAGCACTCTGCTGAATTCTTCGAATGTAAGAAAAGCAAACTCAGTTAATTTTATAAAAATTAATCTTGGCTGATTTTATTCCTGAACCATACAAAAATTCCTGTGTGTGATGCATTTGTTGGGATATAGTGTAAATCAATATGACTTCGAGAGATGAGATCGTGAATGACATTTTCAGAGTATTTTGTATGGCACTAAATAATTTAGATCACGGTGTGCTTCAAAGAAATTTGGACTAAACACAATCTTCTTATACTTAAGGACCATTTCAGAGCATTAATATATGTGTAAGAAGTTAAATCGTTACTTGGAAATATGTGGTTATAGTAACCATGAGCAAAAATATTACCACATCCATCGAAACGAAACAGTTCTAGCCAAAGATATATGTAATNGTACGCGAACATCCAAATGTTATCGCTACCTCGGAGATGCTATGTCCCATCTCTCGTGCACCGACTATAAAACCACTTTCAAACTCACTTAAATCTTGATAACCTGCCATTGCAGCAGCAGTAATCGATCTAGCTGCCGATCACATCGCGTTACTCTCATTGGTTCCATACCTCTGTTATTTGCATACGCACGCCTATACCAGCTTTTTTGGCTCTTCAGTATAAGAAAATATTAAAATTGACAATCAGACCAAGAAGGTTTAATAGGCCAAAACAATATTTTTATCTCCGAAAGTTTATTTTCGAGATAGTCTTCACAATGTTATGTTCACGAGAATTATTAACTTATCGTTTTTGAGAATAGCCGTCACAGCGTTATGTCTAGGAAAATTATTAACATGTTGTTTACTGGATNGTACACTCGTGAAATGGTCGTACGCGAACATCCAAATGTTATCGCTACCTCGGAGATGCTATGTCCCATCTCTCCTCGTGCACCGACTATAACACCACTTTCAAACTCACTTAAATCTTGATAACCTGCCATTGCAGCAGCAGTAATCGATCTATCTGCCGATCACATCGCGTTACTCTGATTGGTTCCATACCTCTGTTATTTGCATACGCACGCCTATACAAGCTTTTTTGGCTCTTCAGTATAAGAAAATATTAAAATTGACAATCAGACCAAGAAGGTTTAATAGGCCAAAACAATATTTTTATCTCCGAAAGTTTATTTTCGAGATAGTCTTCACAATGTTATGTTCACGAGAATGATTAACTTATCGTTTTTGAGAATAGCCGTCACAGCGTTATGTCTAGGAAAATTATTAACATGTTGTTTACTGGATNTATTAACTTATCGTTTTTGAGAATAGCCGTCACAGCGTTATGTCTAGGAAAATTATTAACATGTTGTTTACTGGATACTATAAAAGCCAAAGAGATATCATTGTTAATTATTCGGTAAAACTCAAAGGGAGCAGCATTGTCTTGTTAGAAGACAGCTTGAAGCAAGACTAAACAGACGTTGGAAATAACTATGTTCACCGTTTCAGTGTAATCTCGTGGACTTTGCGGTGCGTGTTCTACAATTTCAGTTTAACCAATACGGTATTCGACATTGTAATTCTTGGCTACATTTCTGACAGACGAATGATGATTTCGAGTTTTATTCATTACTAGTTGCCTCAAGCATCTTTTTCGCCGAGAATGTAGTTGGAAAAGAGCCTAATGACTCAGACTTGAGTTCGTGCATCTTAAAAGTGGATTTTCTTGATGGCTTGTATCTCGTGCTCTATAATTTACAGTTCAGTGATCTGTAAGTGAACTGTAATAACCGTTAGAATTTACTGAGTCAATTAAAATCTGCAGTTTTTTCCCGATGTACTGAAGATAACTCTCAACTCCAGATGGGCCCAACTAGAGGGGCCACAGTGGTGAAGTGGTCAGAGCACTCGCCCCTTCCTCAACTGTGATGAAACGAGCTCGATTCCCAGTGGGTTAAACCGTCGGATTTTCGCACGTGGGAAACATGGCAGATATCGACGCTGGTGGTTGAGTATTCATGGAGGAACTCCAGTTTTCGCCATACTTAATTCCGTTGCTGCACCGTCTCCAGCCCGCTTCACCCATATCGGTGCTTTTACCTCAGCTGTTGAGAGCTGGCTGAATCTGAACTAGATCGCTTTACTTCATCTTTAACCTCTACATGTGCCGTTGAACCCAGCTACTCATACTCATCCATGAACGAGTTACAACTCCTACAGTTGTTCATACCGGTGCAAGTGTGTTCCGTTTAAAGTAAAGTCTTATTCTTCTTTTTTAGACGATACGCCAATATTTATAGTTACTGCCACACGCAAAAGCACTTTACCTACAGCCAAGGTGTACCAACATGTCACAAATGTTAGACGTTAGCATCGCGAGCAGTCGAGGCAGGTGCAAAACGACAGTCACGTTGGCAGCTTGGACTGCGCAATGAGCGACACCCAATTACGTCGTCAGAAAGACAGCAATAACTCTTCTTAATGCAGTCGTAAAGCTGTTGTGGCTCTCGCAGGAAGCAAACGAAACAAACACTAACATCTCCAAGGTAGTCTTAATCAGCCCCGTGGGCAACATAACCAATTCTTTAGTCACCTGTCTGGCAGTGAGTTCAAAGAATATTATTCCCGTTATAGCTCTTCTTATGGTATCCATTATTTGTTCATTGTTCTTTATCTGTAATTTTTTTTCCCCAGTAGGTTAGGCAGTCGAGCCGAGTTAAATATCCATTGGTAGTTCCATGGCTCACGATCCTGTGTTCGTATGGTACGTAGTTCTTCAGATAATGTGTAATATAGCCTCGTTGATTAAAGAATAACAATTTCTTCACATCCAAATTTACGATATATTCTGAAACTCAAAAGGACACTTCGGTCTTGATAAGTAAATTAATTTCACCTTGCAAAAATATAAATAAGTANTATATTCTGAAACTCAAAAGGACACTTCGGTCTTGATAAGTAAATTAATTTCACCTTGCAAAAATATAAATAAGTAATTCTTATTTTCGCATCCGTTGAAAAAATTTCCCGTTTAGTGGTAGAGATTTATACAGATGGCATCTGACACCACCAATGGGGAAGCGTAAGCATTTTGCAAATGAAGCTGTATTTGATTCCTATGTTACGCCTCAACGCCTCAAATGTTGCGTTGTTCATTTGTANAGCATTTTGCAAATGAAGCTGTATTTGATTCCTATGTTACGCCTCAACGCCTCAAATGTTGCGTTGTTCATTTGTACATGCCCACCAGTCTGATACGAGGAATTTTATATGTCGCTTTGACATGAATAGATAATGCCAATGTCACAAAGTAGATGAAATAAACAGAGAGCAAATAGTGCGACGGTTCCTTTGATATGGGCGTGCCCATTCTCCTATTCGCTGGACGACTCTCTGGAAACGGTACTTGCACCGAGAAAAAGGTTTTGTTGAATCGAACAAAGTTTGTTTGGCGCAACCGAATTAATTTTTGTATAGTGGCAATGAAACATTTAGTTGTGGAAACCAAGTTATTTTGTTGTTCTTATTCGGCTCACCCAAACAAAGATTTAGTTGATGGAAATAGAGATTTGTTTGGCCCTACGTAAACTAAACAGTTTCGGTTAATATAACAAACGTTGGAAGCCCGACCGCTGCGTCTTAGCAAACTCAGCTGAAGTAACTACAGATGAAGTTGGAATGTTTCGAAATATATGCATTTCAAATACTGGACAGTGTGCGCAAATAAAGTAAAGATTTGTTACAGTGAAAACTGATTACGAAAAATTATTTTGTTCCTAATAGCGAGTACAATCTATTAATTAATTTATTATTAATACGCCCTACATATTTCGGGGGAAGTAAATATTTTCCCTGAACCAATGTCTCAAGACACAGCCAGAAAATACCTATCAGTATGGCCAGTGATATTTCGCGAAAAGATTTCGACACAAGATACAGTCCAAAGCACTGCAGGGTCGTCCAGCTTCTTTGATTGGCTAAAAAAATGTTCTGNACACAAGATACAGTCCAAAGCACTGCAGGGTCGTCCAGCTTCTTTGATTGGCTAAAAAAATGTTCTGACCAGTGTGAACCGTTTGCGCACGAATCACGAAGGTTCAGTGTCGGAGTTACTTAGTCCTGAGTGGCTTGGTCAAAGACGGACACGGCACCAGCAGCCAATGGAGGTAAAACCACAGCCTGAGGTGTGTATATAGCATTGAAGTCTACTGTGTGCTCCGATTTTTACGCGAAAAGTCAGTGGCCNCCACAGCCTGAGGTGTGTATATAGCATTGAAGTCTACTGTGTGCTCCGATTTTTACGCGAAAAGTCACTGGCCCTACCTATCAGTCAAAGCCTTCTGAACCTCGGAATTTCAGAACAAATGGAATTCTCCACTTACCCTTCTCTCCCCTTTCCAAACCACTGCTCGGCCAACCGCACCACCCCCAATGCAACAGCGGTCTTTCCATATATAGTGTTTTTTTATATTTTTTATTGTTAGTAGTCTCAGAATTGCTGTACAATATGCTCTGTACTACCCAGTCCAGCAAACAAATTGTCTCAACTAATTTGCGTGCTTGATTACTGAACTGCTTCAACTCTGACTGCTGTGAAACCTCACTGCTACGATGGCATCTCACACAAGCGTCATACGCATGCGTGGTGACATTAGCTTCCAGACGACCCCAATGTCCATTAAATTGGTCTCCATTCGAAGTCTGTAGTTCGGGCTTAAGTGCGTTACGCTGTACAGTCACAAAGTCACATAGTTTCTTTTCTTTTGGTTGAAAAAGCCTTGATTGACGAGTGGCGTTACCACTCCAGTTTTTTCCTTCGCTATCTAAATTCAGCAAAATTATACGACATGGAGACATCCCTAGCCTATGTTTAGAGCCTTGTTTTTGCTGGGTCAAGCACCTGGAGCAGTTGAACATAATTTGAAGTTTAACGAGTGGCAGTGGCTTCATTACGTATAGACAAGGAGTTAATAAGCAGTTACCACAGGATAGAATGCTCATCCTCCTTATGTTAGAGTGCTTAATGACTAGGCTTGCATCAGCACGAAGCTCAGATAAGAGTTAGTGAAACTTATTTACGTTAGGTATGGTCACGTTATCACTCACTAAAGACAGTTAAGTGCCCTTGGAAGCCTTTGTTCATAACGCTGATCTGTGGAGGGTGACAGCCGAGGCAGTTTCACTCAATGATAGATTCTTGGCTGAGCTGATTGACTGTCGTTCAGCTGTTTTATTTTCGAGTCTTTGCTGCAGAAAACGTATCCCTGTAGGGACACCCGATTTTCGCGAAAAGATCCCACGACCAGTTGTCTTTCACAACACTTAACCTCAAATCCACTTTCGTCATCGGTTGATCTAGGTGTCACGCGTCTTGAGGTGTCTGCCTGCGAATCACAGACGCACAGTATCTGAGTGAACTAATCGCGATTGGCCTGTCAAGCAAGATAATGTCTTCTCACAAACACGCGTCGCTCGCCAATAAACAAAAGAAAACTGCTGAAATGCTCGTAGGGTAGTGAAATCTAGCATGCGAGGAAATATTTTCGCGAAATTTCACTGCCCCTAGCTATAGTCTATTCACAATTTCTTCATACTTTTATAATCGAAGCTTTNAATATTTTCGCGAAATTTCACTGCCCCTAGCTATAGTCTATTCACAATTTCTTCATACTTTTATAATCGAAGCTTTGTAAAATCTCCCCATATATGACGTGCTTGGTTGTGTCCTAAATATGCCACGTATCACAAGCGTTTTATACTTGTGTTATTATGACAGTGCTTTATTTTGGTGAAATTAAACTTAAAATTTTTCGTTTTTTGAATTATAATTTTTCATTTGTAATTAATACGAATAAACGCAGGTAGAAAATAGGCGTGTTAGTGTTGCCTAGTAAGAAATAGTTCTTANTTCATTTGTAATTAATACGAATAAACGCAGGTAGAAAATAGGCGTGTTAGTGTTGCCTAGTAAGAAATAGTTCTTATGGTGAAATATTATTAAAATGAGTGCGCAAGGATGCGGCGCGTTGTCCCTTTGGTGTAATTATCTAGACTCGGTTAAGCTTTGTTTGCACGAGGCGGAGGACTAGCCTGAAAGTAGAACTTTAGCAGGGCTTCAGGAAAGTGGGAAGTAACTGTTTATCCACACGACACGTCATGAATGTTTGTTCAATTTATTTCGCTTGAGACCCAGTTGTGAATCTCACACTCCTCTGATCCTCTGAAGGAAACTTGTTATGATTCCTGTTCACCCCCCTTTTATTTTTCCTTACTTGGAAAAAATCTTGGCGAAGCCCACGGCCGTCACTGATCACTGCGAGACTGAGTGGTCCAGTGATCTTCCCTGTGGGCAGCATCGACTGAAGATGAGGTAGAGGCAATTATTCGTCTTCTGCGCTCGTACCCAACATTGACCGACCCCAAACAACACCACTGTCGTAGTATCATGGTCAACAATTATGAACGCGTTCGTCTGTATCTCACTTTTAAAACGACGAGCACTTTTACACGAATAAAATAATTTTTTATCAATTTGAATTTAAACAAACTGCATTACAAATCGGCAGGGACTTGAAAAATTCGCGAGTTCAACGACCTGCAGGCTGAACTCTACGGTTTTATGTACAAATATGCCGATGACAACTGAACATTGGTTGTCTCTGCTATCACAGTGGAAGGCGACGATTGGGCTATCGTTCCCCAGAAAGTGTCAAAACACCGCGTGGTCCAATAGTTGAAGTTATATAAACACACGTATTTTGAATTCTAGTTTGTACCAAAATGAATCCGCGAATTTTTCAGGTCTCTACAAATCGGTTAAGGGAACTATGCACATCTCAAAGCGCTTGTTTGCCAACCGGTGTTTCGAACCTCAATTCCAATCCACGCCGTTTCTGCTAGTCGTATCGGCAGAAAAGGACTTCAGTGTTGGGACACGGACATCGGCCCACCTCGTCTTAAGTCTACGGTGGGCAGCCGCCCGCACCGCGCATGCGTAACACACAAATAGACACATCCCGCCTATAGCCTACATGATTAACTTTGCAGCTTCGCTTGTTCGACGCTTAAGTTAAGTTCGCGAGATTTGAGTACATGAATGAAATACACGCTTTACTACTTCGAAAATATAATGTGTACATCGTAAATCGTAGCTAAAGAAAAAACGAAGCCACAGTTCGATTATTTCGCTTGCTTTTAATACTACACGTTCTATTTCCTGGCAACAATTAGCAACATAAGACTATTGCTAGGGGCAGCGATATTTCGCGAAAAGATTTCGAGACAAGATACAGTCCAAAGCCCTGTAGGGTCGTCCAGCTTCTTTGATTGGCTAAAAGAAATGTTCTGACCCGTGTGAACCGTTTGCGCACGAATCACGAAGGTTCAGTGTCGGAGTTACTTAGTCCTGAGTGGCTTGGTCAATGACGGACACGGCACCAGCAGCCAATGGAGGTACAACAACAGCTGAGGTGTGTATATAGTATTGAAGTCTACTGTGACTTTTACGCGAAAAGTCACTGGCCCTAACTATTGCAGATCCTCCCGAACAGAACGGTGATACAGGGTTCACGACACTGGGGGAAGTGTGTAGTTAATTAGCTCCGTGGAAAATATGTCGAGCCATAGGCTGTTCACGGTAAAGTGAGCACTTTTGAAACCAACCTTCGAAAAAAAAATCACTACCCGTTACAGCGCGTATTTTGACGGAAACACTGAATAGCGAGCTGCATATTAAGTTGGCGATGAGGCGGGGAAAATATTTCCATATTTTGGCGTCGTAGTAGAAGTGCGGCGTTAAAATTTCTGGACAATGAATACATTTAATTTATTCTCTGTTTGTTTCATGCGCTTATGTGTAAGTATCATCATATCAGTAACATGTTTACCGGATAACTGAAGATGAACTCCGACTCCACACATGGTTCAGAACAAGGGCGTGATTTCAAAGCATTTTTTTTTTTCAGTTACACGACGCAAAGTGTCGTTTGCAAAGTTGTTACAGTTCATCAAATTGGAGCAACTGGTTCGTGTAACTGTGTATACGAACGAGCAACACACGTGCGTTATAAGCACGCAGATAACAGAATAAACGATTGAAAATACATAATTTTAAAGTGTTAAATCTTACAACAGTCACACAACAGAAACATACAGCTCAGAATTATCATTCGTTCGAAACACAGACAACCGAACAGTCACGACTTAGAAACACAAGCGTTAAGCCTGTCATAGAAAATAATCACAGATGTTAGAACTGTCGTACGGCCGAAAAACACAATTTAGAGCCACACATTTCTGAAAAACATCTGTTAGAAACGTCACACAACGGAAATTCACACATTAGAACATTCATACAGCCGAACCACAGATGTTAGAACGATCATACGATGGAAACATGCTTTAGAACTGTCCTACGCCAGAAAGATGCATATATAAAGTGTCTACTTTAGAATCGCATAACACAGAAATGGAGTTACTTAGATCGCTCTGTCTTGTGTAGTTGTTCCGTATGTGGTTCCAGTGTCGTGTTTCTAAGTTCTGACAGCATCCCTGTGCAAACGAGTATTCATGATTCCCCTGTCGTGTAAAAATCTAATTGGTTCGAGCCGCCTCGTCTTTGAACGTACTCGAGAACGCAATAATCCGATAGGCTACCCTGTTCCGGCTTGGGAAGTTGTGTTTTGCGTTATGTAACATGCCCACGAGGGTACACAGATAGGAGGATCTCTAGAGAATTGTGTTAATGCTGCCAGCGCCTTATACTAGGGAAGGGTTTACGGGTTTCAAATCCTCTCCTTACTAAGTGAAATGCCTTAATAATTTTCACAATTTCATCGCGTAAAATACACAATTTGATACGACGTAATAACTGCAAATTTTACTTTCAAATATCATATGATGATTCCGCGATGCAAATCAGTTTTCAACTTTTGAAATATTTTGCAGTATAAACGCGTCCAACGATGGAAAATATGTAGCCGATATTCTTGGATTTTTGACTTGTAAGATGGCGTCATAACTAAAAATATCACAATGAGAATACCTACCAATAATTTTTTATCTGAAAGCACTTCTTTCTCTTAGTTGAATTGAAACTTATGTACATTGTTCGGCTACGGAAAAAATACATATACCAATATTAATAAAGATATTATTAAAGCTTTGGTAAATGTTTGAAATTCACTCTCTATCATAATCTCTAAAAATAACAGCTTCATTTACGAAGTCGCGTCTACGAGTATGTGGGCGTTATGTTTCATTGGATGTTTGAAAACGGAGATAGCACTGTTTTATCCTAACATTTTAATCCGATAACATTTCCGAAAGCGGTTTATGTCGGACGTAAAAAAAAACTGATTTGTATTTATTTTCGTTTATGCACAGTTGCCTACCATGGATGTTGGTTGGGGAAAGGGGTAGAACCGAAGGAGGGGTAGGATGTGACCTACAGTTAACGTGGGGGGTGCGGTTTTAAAACCACATGTGAACAATCCGCTGCAGATCTAACCGAACAATATAATGGCCGTTACGGCTACCTTGAACTGCGTTGCAGTGCACGAAGGACTAGTTTCCCCACGAAACTATTGAAACGCGCGTCCAATGTGCTGATCTACTAAAAGAACACACACTTCAGACGAGGGCCGTTGAGTGCTTTCAAGACGTCACGCAGATTACAAACGCCATTTTAAAAAACTCCAAAATGGCTAAACACGGCTTGTTCAAAGCGCTGCATCTCAAAACACACGCGTCAGATCCATTCAAGACCAGCCAAGGGCCCTGCACTGAACCTTCCTACCGACTTTTTATCAATCAATAAAATAGCGTCGTCGATGAAAGTCCCACAGGAACACGCAGTGCGACCAGAGCACTCACTGCACACAGTCTTGCGCTTTGCGGAAAGTATTCGTAAGTCATAATTCGGGTAGAATTTTTGTCAGGTGTCATAAGTTTTTTAAATCGCACAAAATTTCTAAGCCTACGTATGCCAGACCTTCGAGTCAAAGGTCTTCTTCGTCTTCGTTGATGAAATAATAGCTTGTCTACCAGAGCATGACTAAAATTAAGTTCATGGAATTGGATATTTCTTAGGCACAAATAAAACTTTAGAAATTTCAAAGTTTTAAAAATATTTTTATCGATGGCGTTTTCCTGTTCATACAATTTACGTAGACATTGATATTGCTGTGTTGATTTAAGTAGCTAGTCTTCGTTAAAGTAGCTCCTATTTTTGTAACTCATCTGAAAAAATTTGGACTTTTATGTTACTGTTTTTTCTCTCGCTTGAAAAATCGTATTTCTTGTCTTGGCTCTTTTTAACTTTTGGAGATTTTACGTTTCATTCCTGGTATACGTTCGGCGGGCATCTGTTTAACAAGCGAAGAATTAAAACGGAACACTAACGGTATAAATGTAGCGGACGTTAGAATTTGGAACTGAAATTGTGAAGAAACATTTTATACAAAGTTAAAAAGTGACAGAAATTCGCTATATACCTGATATGTCACTAAAAAGATTATTTATTTATTTTTATATCATTATTCGCTAGGATATCCAACTACATTAGAGTTGCCATGGGGCACACTTCGAGTTCCCACAATTCGTCACATGACATCTGACCCCACCCCAATGAATTGACCAAAGAAAGTTGTTACAAAGAACAGTATTAATTACTATGTGTAACGTGTAAAAGCCAATATTACAAAAAATTAACATTTCCTCTGAACATAACAGCAACAAAATATTAGTTGCAAATATAGGCATAATTCAGTGTGATTTGAACTTATTTATTTAACCGGCGTTTAAACAGACGCCAGACACATCGTACACATCTCGGCAAGCGTTACTTTCACGAACGCACTTGTTGACGAATCTCGTCCTTTGTTGACGTAAATTGTAAATATATGTGACTATTTGGTTAGAGCATCAGTGTACGCATAACTTCAATAGCAGAAGGGGTGACTTACTGACACTGTTTATTAATATGCTGTTTACCTCCGAAGAAGTCTTGAGATACAGGATACTCTAATAAACGCAAAACTCAGAGTTTGAAAGTCGCGTATGTTTTGAACATTTACATTATTAACAGAATACAACAATTTGTCATGAGAAGATTGAATTATTTATTTAAAAAATGCTTGTTTTTTTTTTTTTATGTGGGGTCAATATCCTAAATTTTAGGTCCGTTGACCACTCTATCATTCGTACTCACCCTCAACTTCCAAATACGGACCGATTCTAGGTCCAAAAACCTAAATAATAAACGAGATTCACTTCAGTGGATACATATGCGCATTCTATTGACTGCGTGGTTAATTTTGCTAGCACAATCTTCTATATTTCTTGCGTTTAGCGCTATCTCTTGAGTTTTTGTAGAACCAGGAGGTGGACGCGTTGTGGAGAGGTGGTAGAAATAGAGAGACAGAGAAGGGAAGAGAAAGTGAGAGAGTGGAGATCGTGTAGAGGAGGGAAAGGAATACAGAGCAGAGCACTTGTCGGCTACGCGATTGTTGTTTGCGTGTTCCAACAATTAAGAAGTTATGACTTAACCAATGTGCTACTCATTGGTGTTAAGAAACATGTGGCCTCGACTAATGGTAAAATTAATGTGCGTTTCGAAATTTCTGGTCCATTTCCTCTAGCCGTGAGTTAATACAACTAGGATTTGGCCTAATCAAGTTTCGCACAATAACTGTATAAATTAAGTCTTAAATGCCAGCCTCCCACAAAATGTAGGGCTAAAACACCATTGTGAAATAGCATTTTTAATTATTCCTTTAAAAACCAAGAATAATATTAAGTATCTCTATTTTGGTACGACAAAATAACTTTTTTTTTTTNTTTAATTATTCCTTTAAAAACCAAGAATAATATTAAGTATCTCTATTTTGGTACGACAAAATAACTTTTTTTTTTTCGTATTGTAATAACAAGGTATAAACACATTGCTGTGTTGTGTTATATTATAAACTATATTATAANCTTTTTTTTTTTCGTATTGTAATAACAAGGTATAAACACATTGCTGTGTTGTGTTATATTATAAACTATATTATAAGTTTTCGTGAAATTTAACAGCTGTCTCTTGGTCGTACAGCTGCATCCATTATCTTGCACATTAATGTGTTATGAATTGTATGCCACTGCAACTACGATAAAAAAAAAAGCAATATACCTAGTTTATGTACTTAACACTGAGATGATCTTCACACACAAAAACTCGTACGTTTGTCGCTAATTGCTCTTCCTGCGTCAAAAACAACTACCATTATTTTTTCCACTGATAACTTTTGCAGGTATGTTATCCAGAGTACGACTGGACTCAAAACCATCCGTCGCACTCATCAGTTGTCCGTCCGGCAATCATCCGTCTGTGTTTTCGTCCGTCAGTTGAAAGCGATTCACAACAATCCGTCGTCCGACAATCCTTCTGTACGGCAAAATTTCAGTATGACAACATAACATCATGATCTTTCTTTAGTTGGAGGCATATTTTGGTTGGAAATACATCTTCAAGATATAAACATTTTGGAGAAATAATTTTTTTACGCTATAAGAATTTATACCGAATTATTGTTTACATTTTAAATTCCTGAATTTTCCACCAATGATAAATAAACACATGTGCACCACCTTGCATTTTATTTCAAAGTACGTATTCGCGTCTACGGAATGTCGTCAGAATACGGTGGCCCATGCGTCGGTCCGTCGGAAGTTAAAGTTTGAGAAATATTTGACGGATTGACGGATAGAAAAAAAAAGTTGCCTTACGATTGGTTGAAGATCACGCGACCGCCGGACAGATGGCGGCTGACAGAAGCAACGAATGGACGTGAGTCCACCTTACATTTTGTCGTGTTTTTTGCAAATTGGAACTATGTAGCCATAACACAAAACCCACGCAAACGTAATGAGCTATGGCATCCACGGAGTAAACAAGCAGCAACAGTGTTTGCAGTGACGCCACAGTTGTCGTCATGGCGGTGACTGTTTTTCCCGCGCAGACCGTGGCCTCCATGCTAACCTCACTTCATCCTCTCGAGACCTTGATGTTAAGAGCCGCCCAAATCTCACTACCTCATTAATGCCCGATATACGCTACCCATAGTTTCTACTTAGTTCGGTATTTAATTAAGTGGTTATGACGCGCTAGAATTTGAACCATATAATTTTGATAGCAAAAATACGATCACTNGTTCGGTATTTAATTAAGTGGTTATGACGCGCTAGAATTTGAACCATATAATTTTGATAGCAAAAATACGATCACTGGTTTACACAATTTCTGTTTGCTTACAAGTTTTTAATTAAAGGCGAATGAAGTGCATTTATAATTTTAGTTGCCATATTGTAGGACAAGTATCCTAAGAAATTGTTCTTCTTTCTTTGTGCANATGAAGTGCATTTATAATTTTAGTTGCCATATTGTAGGACAAGTATCCTAAGAAATTGTTCTTCTTTCTTTGTGCAAAATTACTGACGATCTTTAAATAAAAAAGGCCAGTTTCCAGGGGGAAAGGCTTTAATGGGAGTTTGTGTTAAATAAACACAAATGTTTACCATAATTTTCACACAATGCTATTTTAGAATTAGTAAACATCTTTGCAGCTTTTTATTTCCTATTTATTCGTGTTTAATAGACTTAATCGCAATTTCTCAAAACAAAATAAACAAAATTATTCTACCGCCTTCACTCTGATGGCTAAAATTTCAACCTTGTAGGAAACCTTCCATCGAAAATTGCACACGACCAATTCCGAAAACGTCCATGAAAACAACCAGCAAATGGCCAAATATACCATAGAACCATCCATACCAGCAGTCATGCAGGCTTGCAGAGAATTGTCCAAGGAATCTTCAATCGTGACCTACAGTCTTTGCATGCACTCACCAGCCTTCTTCATGAAACGCATTCCCATTAAGGCACCTCCATAGCTGTCATACGAGTCTCATTGTAAACAGTGGAATATTTCAATTTAAATTTTTTTTTCAGGACAAAAATTAGAGTCGATATTTTGTTGACAATTTATAAATTTGGTTATTGCAACATAAATCTGATAGTTGAACATTGTCGAAAGTCATCAAGCAAAAACCGCCATAGGTTGCCCTCTTTTTACGATATTTTTTTTCTTCTGTAAAACAGTAGTTTAAACTATAGCGAAAATTCTGTATCTTTTCTGAACAGAGTGCTGTATTAAAACCCTATGGTGAACGCTAAAAATTCTGAGGCAACAGAAAACACGCGAAGCTTGTTTATGCTATTTTCCATCGCCATCGCTGTATTTCCTTACGGTCGAACATTTAAAATTATTTACTAGGGAGGTCCATTGAGGGTTCCGCCTAGCTGCAGCTATTTTCAGGTTTTGAGGCTTCGAAACGCGCGAGCTCTAAGGCCGAATCTTGTTCACTCACCACTTGCCTCATCGCCTCTACGCGCAAGGTGCTCAACTGGCGAGCAGGTCTTTCTTTCGGCGATTTGCGCGAACGTGACTTTAAGCGCTGGCCTTACATTTTTATAACACACTAATAAAGATCAAAATGTGATGCGTGTCTGAAGGCAACTCTGAAGTTTCGGGTAGAGAAAATTTAGGAGCTCAAACTGGTTCTGAAAATACCCGTTTCAGTCATTTCCCTACACACAAAAAATAACCCTTTGTGTTGAAATGAGAATTTGAAACTTTGAATTAGGACATGGAACTGTTCTTATATGCTTTTCGTGTTCAGACATCAGTAGAAAATATAGAACCGTTTTTTAATCACGTTTTTTTTCTGCAAGGCACTTCGTGCTCTAGCCAACTTAATTGATTTGAGAAGCAGATCAGCATCAACGTCATCATGCATTGCGAAAACTTGAATATATCCTCTGAGCTGATTGATCAAGCTGAAAATGTTGCTGAGTTGCTTGCAGGTTCTGGGAGGTAAATAGTTACCAATTAAACTCAGCTATTCTAGAGTAATAAGGCTAACATGTTCGTCAACCAAGTGTTCCAAAAACTGCATACAGGATTAACCAAGATGGCACTTCCTATTAGCACATATCAGACGTTTTATAGTGAGCTGCTCAAGTGAAAGGGCAGGCGGTGCACATGATCCTCCCACGACTCCGATCACATGAACTCATCGTCAAGGTATGCCATTGTGAACTCATCCATGTATCCATCCAGTAACTGCACCATCATTACCTGGTGCACACTTCAAGCCGAATGGCCTATACTGGAAATGGCATTTTTTAGTGTATTGAAGGCTGTCTTTAAGAGGTTTTCAGAATTTACTAGGATTTGCCAGTGACCACTGCAAAGATTAAGTGCTGTAATGACCTTGGCTTGACCAAAACTGTCAAGCGCGCCCTTGATGTTGATGAATGGTGGTGGTGAATTTTCTGTGATGATGTTGAGAGGCCAAAATCTACTCATAATCTCCATGAACCATATTTTCTTGGAGCTAGGGCTATTGCAGAATTATAGAAAGCTGTGGTTGGCTCGATTACATATTTAGCCAATATTTCTTGAACCTGTTATTTAATGATATGGCACTGATGTGGTTGGTAGCGACGATGAGCAGTTTACAGGTTTCTCGTGGAAAAGAGGTATATTGTGTTCCGCCACATTAGTTTGGCATAATGGATTAGTTAGTGTCAGTGAAAAAATCACGACACTCGCTGAGAAAATGCTGGATGACGTCATGGTACAATCGACTTAAATAAAGCTTGTATCAAACTTGTCACGACTAGGCTGTAAGCTTGAATCAAGCATGTTATGCAAGCCGAAACATGGAATCAAGCTAACTAGTCACCACAGGTCAAGCTTGTAGCAAGTTTGACTAGTAAACCTTGCTGGCATCTTGCCTTGGCAATCAACAAGCTTAATTCAAACCATCTATAATCTTTTTAGCAAGTATGTGCCAGTGACGAGAAATTCGGTTTGCATCACATACAATATGGAAAGCTTCCCACAAACTTACATGCTGTCTGGGTAGCATCATGGTGTGGTCAAGTTCAGCCACTTGTACTTTGGGTGCGCAACTAGTGTGCCTCGGTCTAAGTCGTGCTCTTTCTGGCTAAAGTGAATTTGCAGTGCAGCTGGTTCCACCACAGCATTTTGCTCCGTTAACCACGGTAACTACAGTATAGTATACACTCAGAGATTGTTTGAGACAAAGGCGATATTTATAATTTTGAATGTTCCAGATGCGAATAGTAATTTGCACATCACCCACAGTTGGCGAGCTGTGCAGTTTGAGTTTATGGTTTAATTTTGCACAGGTCTACTAAATTTATACAGACAAAATAATGAGAAGCAGCAGTGTCTATGAGCACGGCACTGTTATTTGTTGAGGATCACTAGTATATGGATTAACTTGCAGACCTTGGAAAGTAGCAGTTGTTGTGGAGTCTGTCTGGGGAACAGTGCATGTATCCCTGGGGTAGGTGGCGTCTGGCAGCTCAAACCCGCCTGGCCGTTTCCCAGTGGGAGTTTGACATCACTTGACTTCGCAGAATTCTTTTTGCTATTTAGAAATTCGTTGTGCCAGTGCATTGTTGTCCATTACAGTTATGGCAGGTGTCCATTTCCTGAACTTGTTTGCACAGTCATTTGAGTTTGTTTTTGTTTGAAGCACCACTATCATTATATTTTTGTACAATAGATTTTATGAAGAATTTTAAGAGAGGGAAGAGATTTGGGCGGCTCTAACATTAAAGCATTGAAAGTGAAAAATTTTACGTTTTTGTCCGAATCACTGGAGCCGGAAATGTTTGAGGTTGCAGTGGCCTTAAATCTATTGTTTCTCTACTGGCACAAATGCATTAGATCGTGATAGCACAGCGGTTTATCTGATGGAGAGGAGCTCTGTTCCTGTATGATTAGGAAGGCATAAAGTAATCAACATGATAATAAATTAGCTGCTGATACACCATGGAACTCAGGTTGCACTTCAACCTCTTCCTTTATTTGCAAGTAGGGATGGTAAGTTTCGACAAAATTTATTTTCTAGATAGCGAATGTAGAGAATGGCTCACCCAATTTTTGTTGTCTTAAAATCATGCTAGTAAGGAGTGGAAAATGCAGGCAAAAGGACACTGAAAGGACAATCGGAACTCTTCCCAGGCGATGCTCGTAGTGTGAGATTTCATGTCACCATTGTTTAGCAACGCCACTGAGTCAGTCAACGAAACATTAGATCAGTATTCTTACTCCATTCCATACTGCTGTAGATGGCTAGTGCAGTCAAGAAGGAAAGCCGCAAAGCTCTCAGTTGATAGGCCTGCAAAAATTGGCAGTAACTGGAAACCGGCCGGAGTTGCTGCAGATACTGCTATAGATGAAGCATGTAGCTGTGCTGTTGTTGTCATAGCAGTGAGCGGGACGCCACATGGTTTGAATGCTCCACGGAATAGTGGAATAGAAGGAACAAGGGGGGGATGGGTGGCAAGACTGGGATGAGCGTGCTCCCGAAAGCACCATGCAGCTGTGACAAGCAGAGTTAATACGTGCAATGGTGACACAAAAATCTCTCTCCCCCAGGGCCATGCCATTCACCTTCGGAGACACATTGACTGTGTTTAAATAAGCCTGATTTATTTAACCAGCACTTTGAAAGAATTAAGGGGCGCACACCAAATAATCTCACTTTACCCAGAGCACACACAAGAGGGTGTAAAAACCAGCTGAAGGGGCACACATAGGAGGTGTTGGTATGAAGATGCTGTTATTACCAATGTGGCCTTCATTTGACCAACAGTTTCATGGTCGTGGAAGATTTTTTGAGTACTTCATCGGCCTGAACTAGCACACCCCCAAATTTACCTCTTGGGGGCATGAAGGCAGGACAACTGCTTGGTGCTGGTGGTGGCATGGTGATTCAGCTGGGCATGTTACTACATACTGCTTCAGTTGGTGTTATTGGCAGCCATCTGAGGTTTGTGCACGAATAACCATGTAGAGGGCCTGCATGACCTGAACAGCATTGGCAGGACGAGCAGGTGCTAGGAGCTGGAGACACAGCGTGCATCATATGCCACCTTCCTCTGGAGGCCATAATCTGCCACAGACTTATGCACCTCTGCTGCACCGCAAGTGCTCGCAGCACAGTTGTGGTTGCAGCCCTCGCCAGAGCCGCATATGGTAAGGGTACCAGATGTGAAGTGGAGGTGGTGAAGTGGGAAATTGCCTCAGTGGTGCGGTGCCACAGCAGCTCCTGAGAGAGACTGAGGCCTCTGTAGGCCGGGAAAGGCATGAACGGTGGATGACCGATCCGCTTAGAATGGCATGGTGGCGAGGAGCCATCCTTCGTCTCGTCACTGGTGCTAGAAGATGAAGTGGAATGAGACCTGGGAACAGATCGCAAGAGACTCTTGAGTGGGTGGCTGGGTGTCCCCATCACGTCACTCGAACCTGTCCACCACATGGTCTAGCAGGGCCTTGTTTGCTGCAGTGGATGCAGAACATCCGAAAAGCATCGCTAGACACTCGTCACGGGTGGGTCCGGTCACCTGGTATGACTACCTTGGGCGGTGTCATCGTAGATGGGGCTTTCAATTAAGGACATTGTTATGCAGGGCTTCACGGCGCATCTGTCTAGTGAAACATAGAGTAACCTATATATAACGAGTACTCTCACCAGGCAATTTTGTTGGTATGATGCAACAGTCTCCAATACAATTATATGGGAAAATGGATATTTAAAAAAACCATAAATTCTTCTTTTAAGCTCTAGTTGACTGATTACAGTGGCCTGAAATCGAGAATACTGAAGACGGGTGTTATTCAATGTGAAAGTATAGCGATATAAATGTAGGTTTTGTATACACTGCGACTAAAAATAAAGGTGGTCTCACACAAAATTCAAATGCATTTTATTCATCTTCTTTACAGGCCTGCTACTGGACTCACCCTGCACCGACGATGATGTATTGTTGAAGTAGTATTCCTGTATGCCTGGCTAATGAGGTTTTAGGCACCTTAGAGTATCTCGCACGTCGATAGAATGTACGTGCACAAAAATCACGCCATTTATGGGGTGCAGTAGAGGAGTGGGTAGAGGACCCAAAAAGTTAAGTGGCCGTAAAGCGGACGGCAGTGAAATAAAACCACTGTTCTGATTAGTAGGCTTTTACTTACAGCAGAGATTCCTCCTAAGAAGCACTTCCATCTACCCAATGGCAAGGGTGTGTTGAAAACCAGTGTTGAACAGAAACGGTGCACAGCCGATAAAAATATTTATATTGTGATTACGATCCACGTACTTTTGAGCTGATGGGACTTTGGGGTGGTGCTGCCTCTGGGTGGAGTAGTTAAGTTAGGGTTCCATCAACAAGAAAATAACTATTGAAAACTAACTGGCGAGTATAGGAAATGGTGAAAGCCCAGAAGCATGCGACGTGTGACCACCTAGAGTGACACGCTAGAGACCAAATAAAGAAAATGGTGGTGACCCACCGAAAGCTCACTCCAGAACTGCGCGAGACATTGAAAAATACAAAACATATATTAAAAAAAGAACTAGTACACTAAAACAACACGACCCTACATTACAAAACAAATGAACCCTTATTAATTAGATTTAACAAATAAATAACATGAGAATATATAAATATGTTGGCAGTAAGCATTGACATGGTCAAGATTGGCTACGGTGAATTTTTTGTCTCGTTTAGGAAATCCAACTAGACCCTTGGTGTTGCCAGAGTTGAGGATGTAATAATTATGGGCCCGGCGCCACAGCTTTGCGGTGAGCTGATGAGATGAGGGTCGTTTCGGTCGACGGCCTAGGGGACTCTGGTCAACACTCCGTCACACACGATGGCGAGGCTGTTGGGCCGCCTCGCACGCCTTAATTAATTACAAATAAAACACTTACGAACGATGCTTGTGGAGGTATTTATTACCCGAGACTCCTTACTGCACACACAACTATAATACAAAACACGTGTACTTAATGGCCCGGAAACTGCGAGCGACCACGTGGTCTTTACAATGTGAAACACGAATGCACTTAACAATTCTTCGATAAGAATAACGTCGCTCTCCCCTCGGCGCTATAACAAATAAAACAATGATTCGGTTTGTGACGTCGATGCCAATGGATA
>NQII01000188.1:0-23899 GCA_002778355.1 Clitarchus hookeri | reverse complement strand
GGGGAAGAATGGCCCGGCTTCCGCTTCCTGAGCACAGCCGACGCCATGCGATGAAACACAATACACCCTAAAAAGTGATTATGAGATAAGTGACATGAATTAAATTAACCTAAGATGACACAATTTCCTTTAAACAAATACACAATAAAAATGATTATATTAATTCTAAATGTTTCCATCGTACCAGCCATAGTACTGCAAAATGTAAAATGTCAAGAGTCTCTGGCATGAACGTGGGATGGTCACCTGACTCTGGCAGTACCTCAGACGTTGTGCACTACTCACACACTGTGCTGAGGCAGGAGTCGTGGAGGTGTAACCGCCTAGTTCGGGCCGACTCCCCCCAGTAGAGAGCACGTCATAACTGCGTATTTATAGTAGGGAGGAGACACCATTCTTCAAAGATAGCTATGTGCTTTAGTACAGTAACAATTACAAATATTACTTAATTAATTACATTATTTGAACATAACAATAAGTAGTGAGAATATAACGGCATATAGAAAATCATATATTGTAAATTAAAACTATCTTATGAAAATCAAAATTTTATACATAGAAAATAATTTTATTAGCTATTGTTTCGTATGTATTTTATTTTGTCAATTTGTTCATTGTGTTCACGATATGCTTAACATACTTGTAGGATATAATAATTGTAGTTTAAACAAATGTGAAAAAGGTTAAGGATTACCTTTTCTACAGAAATAAAAAGAGCTTCTATGTACAAAAGCACAAATGCAGTATCAACATTCAACAATTGTTTAATATTAACTCAAAGGAAAATATATGCGATAGTATAAAAAAAAAAGCTTAAGGCTCTTACACAATAAAAACATTTAACTTTACATTTGCTTTCAGTCATGTTGTTTCTTATGAAACTTAACACAATGGAACTGCCAAATGTAAAGCTAACCACTCTTTGACATTACGATAGCGAAAAATTGAAATTTAAGTCAATCAAGCAGCCATTTGCCTAGAATTTAAGAGAGAGTGATTTTACGTATGGCGATTTTCATCTCGGTATATTAAACCAAGCTCATATAAATTAAATAAATGTAATGTGAAGAATAAATATATGTATGGATATTTCTGAATAAATTTAACAAATAAATTTTTGTTTCGAAATAAACTGTTAATATAATTATTAAGACTATCGTTAAAAAGTATACGCAAAATGCACTCTAGGATATGATTTACATAACAAAACATACATTTTTACAAACCTCGCCGAACCGATTTTCAATTATCTGGACTTTATGACATTACAATTGTNCATAACAAAACATACATTTTTACAAACCTCGCCGAACCGATTTTCAATTAT
The DNA here is from genome assembly GCA_002778355.1 of Clitarchus hookeri. Classification (NCBI taxonomy): domain Eukaryota; kingdom Metazoa; phylum Arthropoda; class Insecta; order Phasmatodea; family Phasmatidae; genus Clitarchus; species Clitarchus hookeri. Next base: position 22,572 of record NQII01000188.1, on the reverse strand, counting down.
CTGGACTTTATGACATTACAATTGTATTGTGTATTGGTGGTTTTATCGCAGGAAAGGTAAAGTTTTTTTTTGTGTAAGGGCTTTTAAGGTGAGTTTACGATTAAATACAGAAGAATTAAGACTTGTACTTATGATTCNGTTTTTTTTTGTGTAAGGGCTTTTAAGGTGAGTTTACGATTAAATACAGAAGAATTAAGACTTGTACTTATGATTCGTTAAGTACACAGAAAATAAGTTTTGCTGTTTATGATTGATGTAGCAAATCAGAATCGTAGGAGACGAAAGCAGCTGACGAAACCTGGAAAATGGACAAGAGAGAGTAAAGATTATTAACATATATTTAATTATTTGTGGTTACTGAATGTGTAATAGTTTTGAAAAACTCGCGATACCTCAAAGATGAGAAAGTAGATGTCAAAATTGAGCATTTAGGTCTATAAATATGAAAAGGTTTAATATAGCGAATTCATCATCTTCCTTAATGTCGAGTTAATAAATTATGCAAGAAACATAAGAAAGCCACGAAGCAAGCATCGTTTATAAACATTGCAAAATGAAAATACCAAAGTACAAAAAAATTATTTCCATAATGCTTTTTAATGATATATATATATCATTGTAAAGTTACTGGTATGTAGTTTTCAAATGCCTGAAAACAAATTTCTAAGAACATTACTTACCAAATTCTCTCTGCAAGATAGAGATACTCAAATATTTTAATACATAAATATGCCATCTATTTATAGTTCAATGAATACCTGTAAGTATAAGTTCGTTGTACAGGCAAATAGTGTAATAAAATTGAAAACCATAGCCTTCTGTACCAGAGTAAAACGATTTTGCAATTAATCAGGGCTAATTTTGAAAGTGTAAAATGCAAGCAAAAACGCAATAAGTTGAAAGTTGACCAACTCTTGCGTTGCATTCTGCATAGTTTATAAACTGTAGCTTTGAAATACGTTTGTTCGACTGTTTGCGTTTCTTGCAAAATTTATAAACCCTTTNGCATAGTTTATAAACTGTAGCTTTGAAATACGTTTGTTCGACTGTTTGCGTTTCTTGCAAAATTTATAAACCCTTTTACAAGATCAAATTTGTAGATTTCTCCACGTCGTCATGGAAACGTCACTATCCGGCCGTTTTCTCTTTCAATTTCTGAATGTTGTGTTTTCCTTCAAGACTTTTGTTTAGAACATGTTCTATATTTTCTTGAATCAAAAATTTCAATCACTTTATCACGCTTTTCTGGCAAACTTAATGGAAATACAAAATTTGGACGCATATTGCTTAAAAACAAAATGTACAATACAATTAACATAATTAGTTGGAGTTTAACAAATTATTTTCATGTACTGTAAGAGTCGCAGATAACTCCTAAAAATTTACTTTAGTTATTTTTAAAACTGGTTCAATAAAAAGTTTGCACGTAAAGACTTGAAAACTTATCTAATGCAACTAATTGAATAGCAAATGAAGTGAGTTTTTTAGTTCAATAAATATTTCATTGTGTAAAACACATGCCTGCAACAATGTGTGTGCAAAACATTTTTAAATCTGAAAAGCATAATATTGAGACATCCTTGCTTTGTGATGCCATACTTCCAAACATACCAAATATGCTTTCTGAATGTCTACTTTCATTCTATAAAAGAAGAACTGGGTTAGAGTACGCTGTTGATAACAATCTAAATTTCCTGTGATAAATTTATAAGCACACACTTCACTTACCTTAAGTTTGTTCCAGTTAAAATAAAACCAAGCATATCTTTAACTTCTTNAAATTTATAAGCACACACTTCACTTACCTTAAGTTTGTTCCAGTTAAAATAAAACCAAGCATATCTTTAACTTCTTTGCAAATAACAACAGGTCACACACATTCCCGTAAGTATCCACTCACACATTCAGTTGCACCGTAGGTACATTTCGTTAAGTTAAAGGATGGCCCAGAAATTATGTTTGAGAAAAGAATACTATTGCACAAACAGCTTGCCTGAAATACTTTAATAAACACAAATATTAATGTACAAAGTATACCCTACTGCAGTCACCAGAAATTACCTAGTGTTGTATGGTGAACCACCTCACTTATGCTCTATGAAAAACTAAACATAATCGGCTGCGAACATTCCTGAGTAATTATTATTATTTGGCAGACAGAAATTAAAGGAGAAGCAATGCTTTCATTACTTCCATGGATGCTTCGCTGCTGGAGTTCACTATGTTGTTTGTACTCTATAATATTTTGTTTGCCTTTTTCTAAGTTTTGGCTATAGTCACATACTTGTTCCATTGTGTTATCCTTGTAACTTCTGCCATTGTGTTTTAGCCCAGTCCTGGCGACTACCCAGCAGCACCCGGGAAACATCGCCACGGGCAATTGGCACCACACGCCGAAACGCAGTTAGCATTGCAAGATGGGCTACCCGGTCGGTTTGTATGGAAATATAAACTTGCTGAACTGGCACATGAACTGGATGAGCTTCGAAAAAATAATGCAGCACAAGTATCTGCAAAGACAAATACTGCCAACGATTCCTCAACTCAAGAAAAGGAATTGCTAGGTCTTTGAGACTTAGAATGTACGAGGGCAGCTTGGGTGATAGTCAGTCTTATATTCCGTGCTTTTCTCTAGCATCAAAACTTAGATCAATTCCAATACTTTGCAATCCTCACCAATCTTCTGCAATCTGCACCAATCCTCACTAACCCCTCACTCGATCCTTCGGTTTGTCATCTGTCCCTTCCCTAAATGGGATTTCTATTGCTTTAGTCGAGCATGTTTTAGATTGTTTCAGCCAGACTTTGCCATATAAAGGGGTTTGGCTCACGGGCCATGTGATTGAGATCCAATCCCCCAAAGCGGTTCTTTCTTTCTCNCTTTGCCATATAAAGGGGTTTGGCTCACGGGCCATGTGATTGAGATCCAATCCCCCAAAGCGGTTCTTTCTTTCTCCTCATCATCATCAACCTACGTACAATATAAAACAAGAAAATATCTTGCAGAATGGTAGACCCCCATATACATTGCATGACTCAAACATTGATTGAAAATCAGCCTTTTTAGACAATATTATTTCAGAAAATAATTTTAGTCCAATCGTTTAAAGTACCTCTCTTTGGTCCAAACAGCAATTCATGTTCCAATAGCAACTGTATAAAATGGCGCTGGGTTCACAAGTTTCTTTTTGAGATTTTATTTTCGAAATATGTTTGACGACTGATCAGTTGGCCTGGTCGTTTGGTATGACTCTTTGAAATGGTCAGCTCTGAATGAAATGTTTTGCAAAGATCTGAGAAGATTTTGCGAAGAGGTTAGCTGAAATATTCTTATTAGGAGACTTTTTTTTTCGAGATTGTATGAACTGGTCTAGCCAATTTTGTAGGAACAGGTCTTGTTGGTAGGTCTAGCCAATTTTGTAGAAAAAGGTCTTGTTGGTAGGTCTAGCCAATTTTGTAGAAAAAGGCCTTGTTGGTTGGTCTAACCAGTTTTGCAGGAACTGGTCTCGGCAGGAGCCAGTCTTGGGCTCAATAAGTCTAGTCAGGAACCAGTGTTGGGTAGAGTCGTGGTCTTGTGTTCAGTCAGTTGTGGGTGAAGCAGGTGTAGGGTGCATTCAATCTTGGGTGGTGTCAGTTGTGAGTGGACTTGGTCTTGGGTAGAGTTAGTTTTGAGTGAAGTCAGTCTTGGGTGGAGTCAACGTTGTATGGAGTTAGTCTTGACTGGATCCAGTCTGCTGCGTGCATTGACGAACACAAATATTCTTTTAATGCTTTTGTAGTAATACATTTCAATAAATTAAAAAACAATTGAAAATTTTATTTCTTTTTAACCAATTATAGTCAATGCTCTGTTATGAACTGATTTTGTAAAAAAATTTACTACCAAGAAAATATATATATTTTAAAATTTAACTATGACTTGAGGTTGGGAGTGGAGAATGGTACACACGTCATAGATAGTACTCGTGCTAAGTTCTGGTGGGAAACACTCAACAGAGGCGTCTCGCTGGTTACTTACCGGCTGCTCTTCTGTGATGGGTCGTGGCCGAATCACCCAGGTGGCTAGACTGTTCTCCCGATCATCTATGTCTCAATAGGCAACATGCAAATTTCGCAAATATAGTTGAAAATGATACCAACACATTTGCATATGCGTATGAAAATAAAAATGTGCCATTTGTTGCATAAAAATCAGTTTCAACATAGTTATTTTAGTTATAAAACAGTAACTTTCGCTGGCGTTGTCACGTAAATGCAGAACGCTCTCTCATTGGTTTGACGTCACTAGTCATACGCCGGCGGTCGGCCCCGGCACGTTGCAAACACGAAGGCAACTTTGTGAAAGCGCAGTCGGACAATCTGCCACGAGTATATACCGATATGGTACTTGATTACTTCAATTCCCATTGTTTTGTGGAGCCTGAAATAAGAGGTGTAAAATTACAAAGATAAGAACGTGTCTCATATCGCACAGTCGTGATCTTCAAATCCACAGTAGGCCTACATCACAAGTTAAAACTTATTTGTTTGTATATTTTATTGAGGTAGTACATATTATTATTATCTGTGTTTATGTTTACGATTGCTAAGATTCACAAAATTGGAAATTTAAATATGGAATAGGTATTACATTACCATGAATAACAAAATTGTAATGAAGGCGACTGCAGTGAGCGAACTGTGTTGTCGCGCGCCATGCTTGGTGTCTGTGATAAATTTAACTACATTATTTAGAAATAAAACGTAATGTTGAGAAAGAAAGGCAGCTGTGGGCAGAACACCGCGCTGCCGGCCAGCAAACCTGTATTTTCGACGTTTCACCACGTTTCTAAACACTATATTTGAGGACTCAAATACAGTGTTTAGAAACGAAAAAAATATTTAAAAAATTACTTGCTTATCTTATTGTTTCTTATGTTTTGTTGACCTAACATACCTTTTATTATTCTGACGTCACGATATGTCTCTACACTTTCTTTTTAAAATGTAAGAACTGTACACATAAGCTGAAAATATAGACACTGTAGTTTGAGAAACACTTAATACCAGGGATGAGGTTAAATACAGTGAAGAAAATCCATAGTAAAAGCTTAAGAATTTGTTTTATTCCTCAAAAACTGTTTTTTCTCTTTATTTAAGGGAAAAGGTTATACTATAAGTAACAGCTTACTTGCGTAAAACGCTTAGGCCTATTTAGTGTCAATTTTGTTGACCTAGTCTTGTAATTTTTTGTAACATCCATCTTAGTAACTTAGAAAAAAAAGGGGAAGGGTAAAATGAAAGTAAGAATTAAGTTTCTATTTAACTTAAAATTGTTAGGCTTATGAAAGTTAACTAGAGACAAATCAAAACAACTTAAGTTTATTAGAAATTGCTATGTTTGACAAATACCAATAAACCAAACATTTTGCAAATGGGACTTGGAGCCCTGCACAAATAATTTTTTGTTTAATTTGCATGGCTTAACATCGTGACATGTTATTATTTAGGCATACAATGTGAATGTAGCCTAAATATGATAGCTGTGCTCTTGAAACAAATGTTAGAAGTTATGCTAAATTAATAAAAATATATCTATACCAAATTCCGGCTGTTAGGCCTAACTTGGAATGTATTAATATACAAAATGCAAAATTTGTTGTAAACATATCTGTATGCCTTTATTATTACGAAATACGTTAACATATTTTTTTTATGCTCACGTCTACATCACATACGAATTGCTAAACGCGTTGTGACGTGTATTAAACAATACCGTAGCACCGTGATGTAGGTTAGGTCAGATGTATATAGTGACATTCAGAAGTACAGTGTTAAAACTACCTACATAAGGAAAACATACTGTAAATATAATTACGTACGTCAACATGGTCTTCACAAACAAAAATAACTGATTTTGACGAAACATCTTCAATGTCTCGCCTAGCTGCGTTAAACTACGTCTTTCTGTTTGTTTCGTTTTTTGTAACTAACAAATATTTTATCAGGTGTTTTGCGAGATGTACTAGTACACTGCGGTACAATAAACCATTTCAATGATTTTGGTATATTTGACTATTTTCTTTTTCCATTACTTCAAACAATTTCTATTTAACCAAATACGCATCACCGCTGAAGTAAAAAAACGCGGCGGCCTAGGTTGTATCTGACTTGTGACGTCATGGAGTGAGCAGGCACGTTTTGGCGGGCGTTTCAAATGTAAAATTTTCATTCAGTGATAACTTTTTCAAAACTAATTTTTAAATTGTGATACTTCGTAAATATATTTCTAACACATAAATGATTGAAAACCAAGCGCCGGTAAAAAATCTGCATGTTGTCTATTGAAGACGTGTTAATTACGGTGCATTAGGCTTCTAGCCGTGGGTAGTCGCGGTTGGACCAGTACTGCTGCAGGTACCCGTTGTGAGGTGGACAGTTATGCTGGTATGAAATTAACTAAATGCAGAGTTGTAAGACCACTCCACACGCCAATTAAACACTGCTGAAAGTACATATTACACTGAGGTACTTTGGGCTGTTTGAGTGGTGTGCATGTTGGTTGGCACTCTAGGGACGGTTGGTTGTGGAAGGGGGGGATTTGGTTGGTAAGGAAGGGGTGGGTTGATTGTTGTAGGAGTTTGTTACGCGCGTACATTGGGGTGGGATGACCAGGGGGGTTAACTTTAGCGGCAGGAATTTGCAGGATGATTGGATGTTGGGGGCGATGAGGGTTACGGTAGTGTTGGTTTGGCAATGGGGATGGCATTGGAGGTACCTGATTTGGTTGGGGCAGGATGGGTCAGCAGCTTTGTGGGTCCTTCGCAGAGGCAGCATCATAGGTATTCTCTGGAGGTACTGTCATGGGACCAGTGTTCTCTAGCGCAGAAAAGCATTGGAGGCAGCGGGTGTAGCAAAGGGACAGATGACCTAGGGCCTAGAATCTGTAGCACTGTGGGATGTGGGATGAGCGAAGGCTGGTGTCTGATGAGACAGAGAGATTAAGTGATTGAAATTCTTCGGTGATTTCTTCAGGAGTGGTGATGAGGGGGAGTCACTTGATGACGACACGCTTTTCGTCTGGGCGGCAAGAGCTGTAAGGGGCAAAATCAAGGGTGTGGAATTTGTTGAAAAGAAATTGATAATTTGTGGATCAGAGGTGTAAAATGAGGTGCGATCTGGAATGGAGGTGATGGTGAGGATGCATGTGAGTTCCGATTGAAGTGCTTTGGTGTTGATGGTTTCTGGGTGACAGTGATGAGACAGGTGATGGGAAGCATTCTCTGCTGCTTGGATTGTGGGGTGGTGGAGGGAGTTTTACAGAGTAGTGTGGTGGTGGCATGTGGGGTGGCATCTGTTTTCAGGTGTGGGAGATGGCGAGTGGAGTGGAGTGGAGTGGAGTGTATGTCATCCATGTTGATGGAGTCGAGTGAGTCAAAGCAGTTAGTTGCATGTCTGTATTTGGTCGGAAGGGTGTAATGATTTGGGGTGTTTGATGTTTTCTTTGGTTGATGGGTTGGGTGTTAGGGGGTTTCAGCATTGATGATGTGGTCTGGAGTTTAGAGAGGGGGAGGGGGCATGTCTGGGGAAGAAATACTGGGGGGCCACTTCTCGTTTCTCTTCAGTGGCATTGCTCTGGTGGATGGAGTTCATAATGTCAGCTGTGTGGGCATTGTGGGTTGGAATGGTTATTTAATGGTGGTGTGTGTGTGATGATCATAGACGTCTGTAGTGGTGATGGTAGTAGGTTGATAAAACGGTGATGCCAGATGTGATGATGGATGCGTGAGTAAAAGTAGTTTTGAAGGTTGACGAGGTGGCTGCTGATGCCGTGATGTTGAAGTTGATCTGGAGGTGACAGTCGTGGAGGTACTGGCGACATTAGGTTTTCCCCTTCGTGGCTATACACAGCAAGGACTGCCTTCTGGCTGGTGTTTTTGTGGCTGTCGGCTGATGGTCTCTGCCCCTCCATGCCTCCGCCCTGGCTCGAGGTCACTAGTAGAGAGTCCATTCAAGTCCCCCCCCCCTTCTCCCTCGCCAATAGGCTGCATGAGTGTCAGTGACTTGAAGCTATAAGTTATAACTACTTATGTAGCAACTTATTAAAATTAACAATGCTCTCTTTTGGCGGCGCCTGGAGAACTCCGCTGGTTCGTAGCGCCTTGTTGCAGAATCTCGTCAGCTCCAGACACGTCCCATCTAAATGCACCCTGCAAGAGTAAAAAGTATTAAAAATGCTACGCTTTGATCGCAGCTCATCACTACATGCATATTGATAAAAGAGAATGGACAAAATTTTGATTGTCAAACATAAACAGAAATAAAAAAAACATTGTATGGATGGGACGAGACCTGGGGTTGATTCTGAACACCTCTCAACTAATGCTTGATTAAAGAGTAATAGTATACTTCGTTGGCCAATGATACTCTAGTAGTCCAGTGAGTGTGATGATGGAGCACCGTACCTTGTTGCTCTTTGCTTATTGATGACATCAGTGTGATTAAGACTGTCATTTGTTTTGCTTGTCGCATATAGGTTACTTTCACCTTAACGGCAAAACAGAGAGATGGAAATTGGAAGCGAGTCTTGCAAAATCACCTGTTAACCATAAAAGTACGTGGGCTGTCGTGTGTCTGCGAAAATAAAAAATAAAAAAAGCCCACGGGTGTCTTAACATTTTGTTTCTTTACCGCGGTGGCAAAAAAGAACGAAGCTGTAACATTTCCTTTTTGTTTTACACTTAGCAGTTTGTTTATTATGGTTTTTTATTTTTAGTATATGTGAGACACTTCCTTAGTTGTTAATGTGTAATTGATTTTGCGACGATAAAGCTATAGCTATATCTATATATACCAATGCCACAATCATAGTATCACTTTTTCACTTTGGGCTGTTTAATGTTTTTACATAATGAGAACAGTTGTTATAAATATAAAGATATTGTACACAAATGCAAATAATATTTTCATGAAGTATGTATACTTAATTACATTCACAAAATACTCTCTTTTATAAACTAAAAATATTTGAATTGAACTCAATGCTTTCGAAGTAACTGGTTCCTCATTTAAGTTCACACGTCAAACATTTTAGTAAACATATTGACTGTACAAAACAATTTTACATAAATATTATTATTGCATATATATGTTTTGTAAATACTTCAATTACATTTTGTTTCACTATTAATGCTTCTCTTTTAGAATATGGGAATTATTAGGTTATGTGTGAAAACATTTGAATTCGGCATGCAGTCCGGAGTTAAGTAACGTTTTTATGCATCCGAAAAGTTGCACACACTATGTTTCAGGTAAAAGGGAATGTTTATTTCAGTTTGAGATGATTGATAATAATAGGAAAATTATATTAGAATGGCATCCAGTTGAATTAGCTGTCTAAATAGAGCATTATTACTTCGACAAATGGATGCTGGATATAACCAACTTCTAACAGTTGTTTAAGTTACATAATGAACTAATAACCGTTTAAAAGACATTAAAAAAACTAGGGTGTGGTTGCATTTTTGAATTAGTGAAGAAATACAAGTCTCTAATTACATGCTATTTTATTTTGTTAAACAACAGCTACGGGCCCTGGTGAAAATTAAATGTATACTGCATGCAACACTGCAACGTCACGTACCATACCGTAAAGTTATATTTCTTTTCTGATTATTACTATTTTGTGGTATAAGAATGTTGTTAATATATTCCGACTGGCATTGCCATATAGCATAGAAATACATTTCACAGACCCCAACATATTAATTAAAATGAATATATACAGTGTTTGACGTATTTTACTTGCATGTCCGCCATCTTGTCTGTTTATGTCGTGAATATAGGAGAAATTCAGCTGAAGGAAACATGACGTCATTAAAGTTCGATGAGCTTGATGATCAGCTTCACATGAGATGAGTAACGCAATATTGTTGTTGTTCAACAAAGTTTGCGCCATAACAACGCCCATAACTCGGTTGTTCCCCTCAGTGACCCATAAACAGATTTTCCTGTATTACCATTTTGTTGTTTTTGCAAGATAACAACGGCAACGCTAATTTGTTCATTATTATTCCAAAGAAGCAATGGATAACAAACTAGATGTATTAATTCCAATGTGGTATGAATTTTTACTGAATTATATTGAAGAGAGAGTAATTTTGTTTTATACTTCCAAAAATTATTTAATATACTGCACTACCTATCACTATATTTTCAAACTACATTCTTATAAACAAATGTTTAATAAATCAACATTTGTTTTCTTGTATTTAATTATAAACTGTTGTATCAGTTATGATAACTGAACTATTTAATTATGCTGTAATTATTAATATAACCCATACAGCACTATAAGTAACATCTTTATTTACTCTCTATTTCGTCATAGATTACATATACATTCAACATGTAACACACCATACATTTCACTATGGCCAACTGTAACACACTAAGATTACATACAACATAATTGAAATTAATAAATAAAATACCCTCACAACAGTCTGCATACTCTGTTGCATATATAGTTCATAAAATGAAACAAAAAGATTAACTGGCATCATTGAAATATTTTTGTGTTTCTGCATGAAGATAGAATTACTTCACGATTTTCATCTTCCACAGTTACAAATAGCAACCTCCTTTCACAAGGGCAAAGAAAATTAGACTAGTAATGGATATTTTTGTCGAAACAAAACAAATAACTCAGAATAAGCCCCTGGGGAGGTTGCCTTCCGGCCACCATGTTGCCAGAGACAGAAGTTCATCTGTGTAGCAATGCATATCAAGTTTGTGTCGTTATTTAGTTTGTTTGCAGCTTTACGTATTCCAAAGGCAACATAGACTAGCAGCATAAGTATTATTTTACATGTTTTTGTAGGTTAACCCAATTTGTGACATGTTATGTACCATGTTGTAGCTATGGCCAAATAAATCAGTAACCAAACCTTAGCACGTGTGTTATCATTCCATAACATGAAACATCAATGCTTATGCCTGTGCACTGTGATCCCAACAGCACTGCAGGTCGCTCAGTATAAGTCAATTTCTATCTTCCGTTGCTCCTGTCCGCCAGCCACACTGGCCCAACGTTCCAGCCCATGCTGAGAGCTTAGGTTTTAAATGTTATTCAGCAGTGGCTAAATGGCACCCCAGGCATTCAAGCGACCTTTCTCTCGTATTGTGATGCACATGTGATCAGATTACCCTGAGGACAGTGACAGAGTATCCATAATGAGCATCTGCATGAACCTTAAAAATGAAGTATGACATTACTTTTAATTATAGGCTGTTCATGGTAATGCGAGCACTTTTGAGACCCTAGTTACATTTTCCTTTAAGCCATTTTTTATTCTTTAACCACATTTTAAAATAAATATTGCCATGTAAGTAATAAACACAGTGTGTATATTCCACCGCACTCTGAAGTTAATGTCCAAGGCTAAAATAAAATGAATTTATTGAATATTATTCCAAATGAAAAGGCTTTCAAAAGTGCTCACTTTACTGTGAATAGCCTATACATGACTTCAATAGAGCCGGTGTTGCTAAGAGTATTGCCAACATAAAATTTCCAAAAGAAGGACAGGATAACACTGCTGCAGTTGAGTCTTGNCCGGTGTTGCTAAGAGTATTGCCAACATAAAATTTCCAAAAGAAGGACAGGATAACACTGCTGCAGTTGAGTCTTGCTCACCACACGGGAAGTGGAGATGGACACTTTCCGGTGCTGGGTAGGTAGTAATCAGCGGCATGTTGAATTTAACACTAATAACTTCTGAGAGGGTGTTCTGTGGACACTAGCCTAGCAACGACTGTGGTGAAGGAGCCCGTTTAAAGTGCATGGGAGAAACATGACGTCGCAGGTGGGTACCTCGGTGCCAGAACGCCACATGATGTTACGTAGTGGGAAACGAGAAATCTCTGAAAAAACCTGCCAGCCAGCGGAATCGTTNTGCCAGAACGCCACATGATGTTACGTAGTGGGAAACGAGAAATCTCTGAAAAAACCTGCCAGCCAGCGGAATCGTTCGGCACGATTCCCACATGCGAAAATCTGGAAGCGACCCTGGAATCGAACCTGGTCCGCCTAGGTGGGAGAAGAGCAGTCTTAACGACTACACCACCGCAACTCTTTTTGTTTGCATGAGGCGGAGGAATATCCTGAAAGTAGAACTTTAGCAGGGCTTTAGAGAAGTTGGAAGTAACTGTGAATGGACTATACCATCAACCCCCCCAAGAGGAAAGCTGCGCTGAGAAATTTTGGTCGGAAGTTAATAAGGTCTTGAGTGCCAATGAGGGTGGAAAGAGGTAAAGCTGGAGCGGTGTTGGGGCAGAAGACACATTAGAGCTACAAGAAAATCCGCTGACCAATGGAAACATCCACCATATTTTCCACATACGAAAATATGGGCGACCCTGCTGGGAATCGAACACAGCATTGTGAGAAATACATCAACTCGAGCCACAGAAGTAAATCATATATTAAAAAAACACAAAACCGTACATAAAGTTCATTTCATATAAGGTCACATTCTGACAGTCAGTGAGTGGCAATTGACGTATTCAAAACCAAACAACGTGCCATCTACAAAATCCTTTATCAGCTGATGCACGAACGAACAAAAGTTAATATTATGTTGGCTATTCTGAGTGCACTGCCGACACACATTAGACCAGCCAAAAATACGCGATAAGAAAGAGTTCCAAGGTTAAATAATACATTTTATTTTAAGTGGTCATAAAACAGCAGGTTTTAGTGTTAAAAACTAAACTTCATGCTAAAGTAGAAATGTATAAGTGTTCAAAATTAGAGTCACATTAAAATGATCCATATCCAAATGAAACGCAATTTCAAAAAAAATTTTCACGTCTTATCCCCTCTCTCCAACCGGGCTTTCCTTACGTGTTTGATATTAATTCCAAAAGCATACAGAAATATTGCATAATATTGTTGAATTATTTTTTTCTAATAATCTAACTGAAAAATATTTTTAATTCCTTTTGTTCCGAGCCAGTAATAGAACAGTAAACTTTACAAAGACGCTACCTCTTGAGAAAAAAATGCAGCTCAGAGCACGTGCTGAAATGTTGTGCGCGCCATCTGTGGGGTTATTTTCGAAGCACTACAAGCCAGAAGAGAATAGCGTTCGTTTGCTTTATATAATATATTTAAGAACAGCTACCAATAGTTTTATTTTTCACGAGTTCTGCATAATTGTTATAGTAACATATATTTCTTGTACAGCTTTTACGAACGTCCCTACACACGCCCTTCAAACCTCTCGCCGCCTGCTGCGGCCACCCAAGTAGTTCACTAATTGCCACACGAAGCAGCACCTCCTGGACGCGCTGACTCGTGGCATCAAAGCCAGTTGATGGCGAATGGATACATAAACGAAAAGTAGACATTGGCGCGGCGATCGTCAACTGTCAAGAATGCGGCCTTCATATATGGTACAGAGTATAATATAATCCTTGTACTGTAGTTGAGAAAACTATCTAAAAACATCAATGGATAATTGAAACCACGGCTCAAGAAGCTGCAGTTGACAAGGTAATACTGTACATTTATGGTGTGGGGAGGCTTCTCTGATGAAATGGTGTAGTACTGATCCAATGTTTAGTTTTATTTCTTGCAACTTCATCTTCATCAAAGGTTTTTTATGTAATTTTTTTATTGAGCGACAGATTGACCCACTTTCCATTAATTTTATCAAAATCACAAGTTCATATTATAAAATGGCATGGGTTGTCAACAACTGTTCACAAAATCAAGTCAACACCTTTACTAAATCAAAATTAATCCCAGTGCAAAAAATCTAAGCACAGTATGTCGCCAACAAACACGTCAAAAAAAGCCAAAAGAGTGCACAAATGCAAGTCATAATAAGCAAAGAGAGATATGGTAGCACATCACAAGCAAGCGAGATCGTACTGGCAAGACACGTGCGAGTCATACAACAGCCATGTAACGCACAGAAACACTCTCGACAGCCGAGAGAGAAGAGGTGGGCAGTTAATGAATATTGACTAGCATGACAGACTAAGACTGATAAACCAATATCTCTCAAATTTTCAACCTTTTTGACATGANCAATGAATATTGACTAGCATGACAGACTAAGACTGATAAACCAATATCTCTCAAATTTTCAACCTTTTTGACATGAATTTTTTACAATTCCTCAAAAACAGGTTGTAAAAGACAGGTGGTCCTAATAAAACAGGGTTGCAACAGGTAGATTCTACTATACTAGTTCGTGAACATTGGTCAATGTTTATTTATGATGGTTTTATATTTAGATATTAATGCAGGTACTCTGTTCTATCCCTACAAGGGCACACAAAATTTTTTTATGTTGTCAACTGAGATACATTATAGAAGGGTCTAGCATTGTAATGGATACATTCCAGATGTTAATGTATTCAATTATCCCTGTCAATAATTATTTGGTTTGCTAATAATCAATTTGTTCTTCAGATTATTGTTTATTTTGTTCCCCTCCTAGGTTACTTAATTTTCTAAATTCTGATGCACCTTTGATTTGTTTGATTTTATTTAATTCTGTATATTTGTGTTTACTTCATATATTTTACATTCTAACGAAATTAGTTATGAAGTACTAAAATATGACACCTATGCTATTAAAGTAATCTTCTAAGCATTCCAAAGAAATTAAATTTTCATGTGTCTGCAAATTTTAATGTGATACAACACTGAGTTTGTAACCCTTAATCTTGGATTTGGAACAAAACAATTTTCCATNGTCTGCAAATTTTAATGTGATACAACACTGAGTTTGTAACCCTTAATCTTGGATTTGGAACAAAACAATTTTCCATGTTCAGGATATGCTTTTAAGAGACAATTTTCGTAGAAAAATGGTGTGCCTTCAAGATGCTAATTACGCCGCCATCTACGCCTACCTGACGTAAGGTAAAATGTTTCTAATTACCATTTGGCCTTAGCATCCTGTCCGAAATATTGTACATGCATGTAAATTTATCACGGCCAAGAATTTTATATATTGTTTGAAATTGTGCTAACCCAGAAGCTCAATTTAGAAATCATGCACGTCTCAGTAAGTCGCTACCCATTTGAAAATCTTTGTAGACTTTGTGAATTTGCTTTCAAGTTGAATGAATATGTGTGAATTAAAAAATATTTCAACTTATCAAGGCATAAAACCTGGCGTTATTTTTTTAAAACCATTCTCATTATTAATTGCAATAGCTCTGCTGATTGATTGAAAAGGTGAAGCTAGGCGATACTAATCATGAATTTTACCAAATTTCATAAGTTTGTCATGCTTTAAATTTAATAATGTGCAGCATTATGTCATTTTGATTTCCATTCAGCAAATGAAGTTGAAAATATGTGTNGTCTGCAAATTTTAATGTGATACAACACTGAGTTTGTAACCCTTAATCTTGGATTTGGAACAAAACAATTTTCCATTTCAGGATATGCTTTTAAGAGACAATTTTCGTAGCAAAATGGTGTGCCTTCAAGATGCTAATGACGCCGCCATCTACGCCTACCTTACGTAAGGTAAAATGTTTCTAATTACCATTTGGTCTCAGCATCCTGTCCGAAATATTGTACATGCATGTAAATTTATCACGGCCATTTATTTTATATATTGTTTGAAATTGTGCTAACCCAGAAGCTCAATTTAGAAATCATGCATGTCTCAGTAAGTCGCTACCCATTTGAAAATCTTTGTAGACTTTGTGAATTTGCTTTCAAGTTGAATGAATATGTGTGAATTAAAAAAAATTTCAACTTATCAAGGCATAAAACCTGGCGTTATTTTTTTAAAACCATTCTCATTATTAATTGCAATAGCTCTGCTGATTGATTGAAAAGGTGAAGCTAGGCGATATTAATCATGAATTTTACCAAATTTCATAAGTTTGTTATGCTTTAAATTTAATAATGTGCAGCATTATGTCATTTTGATTTCCATTCAGCAAATGAAGTTGAAAATATGTGTTGTGTTATGTTCTTTGTTAATTTGTGTCGTTATGTCTTCAGTAGGGAAGTTCACAAATCCCTGGTGATTTTCTCCAAATTATCTTCTTCGTCCAATGCTTTTGTGATCAATCATAAACATTAAAATGCAAATGTTGATGTAATTTGACCACGATCAAAATTATTGCATAAATGAAAATACTCACATACACTCCAGTTTATAATTTAAGTAAAGTAAACAATAAATGTGTTATTAATATTTCCACCATTCGTTAGAGTGTAAAATTCTCTAACAGCATGGTTTACACTTTCTTCGGTTATTAATAAAATGTGTCTCAAGTTGAAGTATCCCTTTAAATGCACGCATAGTTCAAATGCCCCAAATCTGTGCCAGTTACAAGCATAACAGGTGAAGTGGGTTCGCAAATACAAGAGCCTAAGCCCTTCATTCATCATAAAATACGGTGTAAATCATTACCCATTGCAGCCGTCAGGTTTCTGTCCTTGCAGGTCTGGATCCCTCCTGTGTTGCGTCGCCAGGCAGGACGAAACTATCTGGCAGGAGACAGACTGAGCAGGCCTATTCCTCGGTTGCTACTGCTGTTGCCGAGGCCATGGATGTGGGGCGGATGTATGTCTGCCAACTGGAACATTACAGACAGTTCCTAACCCTGGTTAGGTAGTCAGCGACTACCTCGAGTCTATNAGACAGTTCCTAACCCTGGTTAGGTAGTCAGCGACTACCTCGAGTCTATCAGCGGGCAGCGGGGTGGAAGTCGCAGGCAGGTTAGCATCACGGTGGTCCCGACATCGATAATGAAGATCCCTCCTTTGCTGCCTGCTCTTGCGGGCCATGCAATCTGCAAATGACACCTCAACACCTGCTCGTCCACCGAGGGAGGTCTGGGCTTTCAGGTGTACCTGGCTAGATAGCNATCTGCAAATGACACCTCAACACCTGCTCGTCCACCGAGGGAGGTCTGGGCTTTCAGGTGTACCTGGCTAGATAGCTGACTCCCGGCCCTGTCCCTTGTCTGCGGAGTCTGGGAACATAAACAGCTCAGATACTCTCCTCGTACTCCCCAACAAGTCCCACAGTGTGGGAGGGAATACACTCAACACAGATTCTCTCCTAATACTCTGGCAGGCATGCTCCCTTCGCCTCAGTCCTCTGATGTCTCTAAAGGTCAACTCCACTATGGAGTCCACCGGGCAGGGAGCTGAACGACCAACTACATGCGTCAGTGGTGTGCAAGCTACCACAGAAATCATGGACACCAGATAACAAACAGTCACTTTATTAAAAACACCATCCCTACCCTCACTGTGCAGCTGTGAACCATGACCTGTGTGGAATAATACAAACTTCTAGACTCGTCAAGACTGATCCCGTTCCTCTGCCTTTCGTCTTTTATATCCTGGCAGGCAGCATGGTAGAGTGAAAAGAATCGGGCGTGGATGAATGAATACGTATGCCAGCATACAAGACAAAGTGCCTTGGAGTGAGACACCGTCTATTTTAACACTTGCATATCATAGCGACTACGCCTGTCACACAAAACACGTAATGAAAATAAATTCCTCTTTAAAAACCAAACAGCCCTAAATTCTTACAACGAACTTCCCCTGTAATTTTTATCATTCAATCTAAGCTTTGTGAAAGTCCCTACCAGATACATTTTTTTAGTATACAAAAAACGTTTTTCACCTAAGGGTTCTGCTGCAATGTGCATGTGCTCTGCAGAATGATGCCATGCCACTGCCACTCCATTATTGATTGCCCAACACCACCACGTGGAGCAACATTCGCCAATCAGTACCTGGTAACCTACTCATCAGTTAGCAGCCCAGCCAACAGGGAACATTTCACAGCATGCAGTAGCCAATCGCCCCATTCCAAGAGCCTTGTGCAGCCATTCTGTAAATACGTACATCCACATCAAAGGAACCGCCATGCTTTTTTTCTCTGTGTACTTATCTACTCCATGACATGACATCACTGCTGCTGTGCAGTGCAGCGGCTTGCTGGTACAGTAGACCAGCATGGTGTTTCCAGATGGCCATCTTATGGACACCGCCAACATCGTGAGCCAAGGAAGAACATTATCATGAAGTTCAGTTCTAATGAAATTTGGAAAGCAATGAACGGAAGGAAAAAAGAGAAAGAGAGAGAAATGTATAAACTGTAAACTCATAGTAAAATTACAGGAACTCCTTTATAAAAAACATAATTTTTGTAAATGCCACGAAAATTTAATTCAAGAAAGCCTGTGTGACTATTTGTAACCAAACTGTGTACCGCTGAAATCATTCCTAACCACGGCAAAAAAACACACAAATATCAGCCTAGAAAAACTTGTGCTAGGAAACTGGTTAATTCTGCAATGATTTGAAATCTAGAAGTAAGCAACATACTAATTTAAAAGGAAAAAAAAAGAATATTCTTGGCAATAATAATGAGTGATAATTTGCAAATGCTATTGTTAATTATTGACTACTTCATTACCCAAAAATCATGATTTCGTAACACAAGTTTACTTTTTAATTGTGTGGTGGTGATAATTCTTAACTGCACTGGTTCTGTTTGAAAAAGCAGGTGAAGATGACTTATCTAAAAGATGAGAGTAGCATTTACAAGCACCTATGGCAAAGAAACTGAAACGGTACTCCAGCAAAGCACGATCGATTGCCCAAAATCATGTAAACAATATTTTGTTCAACAGACATGGGGCAGTATTATGCACATACTCAATACTCGGGATCTTCCACAATGAGTAACCAGGATTCTCCTAATACCACACAGTCTGACTAATGCACTCATAGCTTCTCCATCTCCTGTTGCCACACCAACCCTTTATTAACACCCTAATTATACTAAAGTTAAATTCACTACATGGCAAGTCTTCTTTACCGCACGAGTCACTTTTCGACTGTACACAATTTCAATGCTACATTTGTATCCTTGGGTAGCAGTTTTGTATCCAAATGCATACGTTTATAAATAAGGTGTAAGCTTCCATGAATAACGAATTCACTGTACCTAAACTGTAAGATAGGGGTTAATGTTTACCAAAATTATGGTATTAATAAAGTTGCTATCTCATAAGTTGTACAAGCATTTTTGTAATGCTTTAAGATCTCAAACAGAGTTTCACGAGTTTACATTACAATCTCGAAAATGCACTGTTTTTTGATATCTTAAACAGTTATTGCACACTGGCGCACAAATTGCAAGTTGCAAGAAATCGTAATGTCACAGTCGTACAGATCTTGACAAGTACACTTTCTCTTAAACTAGTGTTGTTATACCCAATCTTATTTTCATCTACACTATTGAAAAATTCAAAATCTTCAGATTTTCTTCTTGTGAAATTTATGAAATGTTTGTAATCAAGTAGGTTTAACAATGNGTGAAAAATTCAAAATCTTCAGATTTTCTTCTTGTGAAATTTATGAAATGTTTGTAATCAAGTAGGTTTAACAATGAAACACTACTGCAAGCTGCATACAAGTATCTCACCCATTTTTTTCCATTTTTGTTTCTTATTTTTATTTAACAATTAACACTTTATGGACACAGCTCCCCCGCCAATATTACATTCATTGCTTCAGACTGGACTCTGAACTGTTTGCCACGAATACGGGAACGACATGAGCGGCAACATACAGCACGAGCACGTGTGGCCATTCACGTGAAAAGTAAGTGTGTGCATTGTGGAGAGTCGACGCCAGCACTGCGCAGGTCCAACACAGCGACAGGTGTCCATTTGCGCTCTGCTGACATAAGAGAAGCTACGAACCATGTTCTCTGGGTTTGGCGATGCTCTGAAGAACCTGAGCTCGAGTGCAGAGGACACTGCGGACCAAGACGAAGCATGGCGCCGAGGACCTGCTGGAGAAGTAGTATGACTTGACGAGTCATATTATGCAGCAACAGTCTTCGTAACATTTTGGGCAAGTTTTAACACAAATGTGTTAACACACGCATGTGTGCGTACACACACACACAAAANGTCTTCGTAACATTTTGGGCAAGTTTTAACACAAATGTGTTAACACACGCATGTGTGCGTACACACACACACAAAATAGTTTTGTATATCATTTTACATTAATCAATTTACTCTGGTAATTCTTTATACAAATTGTAAAAAGATAACCAAAACCTTTGACACAGCATTTGTCAAACATTTTAGTTACTGTAGTTTCCATTGTAGATCACATGTCGGTAAATTACTTGAAATAGGTCAATTTATATGTAAACATTTATTAGCAAAAAACTTACTTTAAGTGCACTTTGGTGTCAAAAATAAATGGATAAAAGTAATTCACAGATATTATACAGTATTATGATAACGTAAGAATGCACATTGAAATTTAAAGACACAAATATGGTAAAAACTTGTAAATTACTTTTCATCTCTTTTTATATAAATACAAAGTATCTGTCAAATACCTTAAGTTTGTCATAGTTGAACAAAATGGGCCTACATAATTTCTACCATTTAAGCTAGCAATATAAGGCTTCCAGTATTAAATATTTTTCTTCCTGTCCAAGAGATAGTAGTAGTAAGTTATTTCTTTTGAGACGACACCAGTAGTGGAAGATGACTCCACTGGATGGACAGAAAACCAGGATTGAATGCAAAGATCTGAAATCTTCGAAAAAACGTAAATACAACAATGTACTCCTATCCATATTTTGGATTTATTCATGGTGGAAATGTAGAACACCCGGATGGACAGCGCATCATTTGCAACAAAATCCTTGTCAATAGCTCCTTGGCACGCGCTAAGCTGGAACGACACCTGAAAACAAACCACTTGAAACAGAAAGGAAAGAACATAAGTTATTTAAAGAATCGCAAGGAAACCCACCATGCTGGCGTGATTATTTTAAAGAAACATGCCAAGACAGAAAATGAAAATACAACAGAATTCTTTCTGCTGGAATAAAGGGTTGCCCATGCTGGTGAAATACACAAAGACATTGAGGATCCTACAAAACCATTTGTGAAATAGTCGCCTTCGTGCTGGAAGAGAAAGCGGTGTAAATTGTTTCAGAAATCTAGTATTATCATAACAAAGTTTCCAGCTGTATTCATAAAATCTCGGAACTATATTGAAGATGAACTGCTTCCGAGATTGCAAAACTGTACTGCATTTTCAATCTACCTTGACTGTACACACGTCACTGGACTGGCAATACTATTGCTTGATTTCGTGAGGTATATTTTTGGAGGATCTATCAAAGGCAATTTGTTTCTGCGTGTGCTTTTTGGAAACCAATGCAACTGGAGAATAAATGTTATGATCGTTGATTGCTACACGTTTAAACATGAATTTGATTGGAACAAGTATGTTATTGTACACAGCGATAGGGTTGCAGCAATGGCAGGGAAATTGAAAGGAAATATGACATGAATAAAACATGTAGCACTATCATTCATTACATCTTGCATATATTTTTGTGATGACAAAATTTCCACCTGACTTACAGAGTTAATAATGAGGATGTCAAAATTGTCGATTAAATCAAGTATTTTCCACTGCAGTCAAAACTCTTCAAAGGAATGTGATGAAATGTGAAGTCACTACCAATCACTCCTCATTCACACTGAAGTCTGGTTGCTTTCGAAAGGCAAAATTCTGGCCGGGCTTTTTGAGCTATAGTCTATTCGCGGTTTCTTCACACTTTTCGAATTAAACCTTTGAAAAAACACCCAGTGTACGACGTGTTTGGTTCTTTCCTAAATGCGTCATGCATCGCAAGCATGTTATACTCATGTTAACAGAAAGGTACCTTATTTTTGGTTAAACTGAACTTTTACTTATATTTTATATATAAATTACAATATTTCGTTTATAACTAATACGAATAAAGACGGAGAGAAAATATCATTACACTGAGTTCACACAATTGCGGTGTGTTGGCCTAATGGTGTAATTTTTCAAGCTTTGTTTGCATGAGGCAGAGAAATATCCTGGAAAAATAACTTTAGCAGGGCTTCCGAAAAGTTGGAAGTAGGCCCAATCGCGAATGGACTATATGCGACGAGCTTCAGGTTTCTGCACCTGGCCAACAAACCAAATTTTTAGGCAATTGTAAGTGGCTCATTCACTGTGCTTACCTCGTGGACATATTTTGGAAACTAAATTATGTGAACTATGTCTTTGCCGGTGAAAACTACCACCATTTTCACAGTGACAGACCACATAACATCTTTGAAAATAAGACTTAAGTTTCGTGAACATTTGATACACTTGGTGAAATCCACTTTCAAAATATTTCCCCCGACACCAACATGGGTACCAAGATGTAGAGAATGGCAACACAGCTAGTCGATAGGAGCTTAGCCCAGGCAGTGTAGTCTATTCTCGGTTTCGTCACACTTTTTGAATCAAGCCTTTGAAAAATTACCCCATGTATGGCGTGCTTGGTTGTTTACTAAATATGTCATGCATCACAAGCGTTTTATACTTACGTTACTTTTTTTTTTGGTTAAATTGAATTTATAATTAAGAGTATTTCATCAATAATTAATATGAATAAAAATAGTAAGAAAATAGGTGTGTTGAAATGCTTAGTAAGAAATAGTTCTTATGCAATATAT
>NQII01000187.1:1120606-1144766 GCA_002778355.1 Clitarchus hookeri | reverse complement strand
TCCCTATTATACCCACAGATGTGCCAATTCCATTCAAACGTCTTCAATTTCCAATTAGATTGGCATTTGCAATGACCATCAACCGATCTCAAGGCCAAACAATGTCTGTTTGTGGCTTAGATTTGAGCACGCCATGTTTTTCACACGGACAATTATACGTGGCATGCTCTCGAGTGGGCAAACCATCAAGTTTATTTGTATTAGCTACAGATGGCATGACAACAAATATTGTACACTCTACTGCGTTAAGGAATTGATATTGTTTTTTTGCTGCGTAAATAATTATATATTTTTCAATAAATTTTTATGAATTAAAATTATAAATGTTTGGTGTTTTGTTAATTTTATATTCCGTCATCGTCCACAGAGCTCCATGCCTCTTCCACTTATATACCACATCCTCACACACTTACAATAAGTTATAGTTATTTTTTTCTAATACTATAATCACTAGAAATACTTTTTATGGCAAAACAACGTTTGCCGGGTCAGCTAGTATATATATATATATATATATATATTGATGTATGTGTAACACATTTTGGAGTAGAAGCCTCGCTGACCCCCCTTCGCGAGCGCCTTCCAGTTGACACATGTCACGAGGCATGTGGACAACCAGAACGGATCGCAGTTACACATGTCAAGGTTGTGCCGAGCAAGTGCTGGCATAACTCCAGAGCACCCAGAAAGTGCTATGTAAATACATAGGAAAGCGGGAGAAATTGCAGAGCCAAGCAAGAGCACCTGTAGCTTCATGCCTGAGAAAACGGCTGACCAATTGAAAGTGGGGGCAATGAATACTCCTCACCCCTACCACCCTTGTAGCCAAACCGCATAAGAATAAGTTGAGATGGTAAATTCAAGGGGCATGTTATGATTTGTATCAAAACTGTAACAACTAGCGCCACCTATTGTTATCTCTATGTCATCGTATTGTTTTCTCTTTGTCATTAGTAATAAAGCTATGGTCGTTCAGTCGCCATTGAATCGCGATATGCAGTGTTTCATTTCGCTAATAATTACAGGTTATGGGCCCAGTAAACAATTGAATAATAATCTCGCGATAGTTTGTACGGTATGATAAGTACTGAGTATAATTATATTCGCTGAAGGACACTATTAATTGTGCGTATCGTGTGTGCGTGACCGTGAAATGGCTTCGAACTATGTGATAAGCGTCCCTAAGTTGAAAGGACGCGAGAATTATAGTGAATGGTGTTTTGCGGCAGAGAATTTCCTGGTCTTGGAGGGCCTGCTAGGATGCATCAAGCAGGAGCCGAATCAACCAGCAATAGGAGCCACGGATGATGCTAAAACCAGAGCAAAATTGATCTTGACCATTGATCCCTCGATTTACATTCATATAAAAAACGTTACTTCTACAAAGGAGCTATGGACGAAACTAAAGCAGTTATTCGACGATTCGGGGTTTACCAGAAGAATAAGTCTGTTGAGAAATTTAATTTCTATTCGGCTTGAAAATTGTATCTCAATGACTGCCTATGTGACTCAAATAGTTGAAAATGGACAAAAATTAGCTGGAACTGGTTTTAACATAAATGACGAATGGATCGGGTCATTATTGTTGGTGGGATTGCCTGAAAAGTTTTCGCCAATGATTATGGTCATAAAACATTCTGGAATTTGCATAACAACGGACGCCATTAAAACGATATTATTGGACATGGAGGAAAATGAAACGAATGAAACTAGTGGTGCATTTGCTAGTTTTCGTAAATACCAACATAAGAAAAAAGAAAAGTCTGTGGTTAAAGACCATAAACAAGATGGCTCACAAACGTCAAAGTCATCAACCATCAAATGTTTTAGATGTAAACAGACTGGCCATTTCCAAAATAAATGTCCCAATAAAGAGAAATATAATACGCACAGTGAACAAAAGCAAACAAATGCCTTCAGTGCTGTATTTTTAAATGGCAGTTTTAGCAAAAACGATTGGTATGTCGACTCGGGGGCAAGTGTGCACCTAACAACGAATAAACATTGGATTACAAATGTTTCATACGAACAGAGCACTAAAGAAATAATTGTAGCTAACAATAGTAATGGGGCCTGTTGAGTGTTCCGGTGATGTGCAGATTAAAACTTTAACAGAAGATAGCAAGTTTGATGTCACAATTAAAGATGTGTTGTGTGTTCCAAGTATCACAACAAATCCCTTATCTGTGAGTCAATTAATCTGCAATGGCAATGGAGTGTCCTTCACGAGTGACAGTTGTATCATTTATAATAGAAAAGGCGAAAAAGTTGCTACAGCCTCATTAGTAAATGGAGTATACAAACTAAACATGCCCATGTGTTTGTCAGCTGCTGTGATGGAATCCGGCGAAACCTGGCATAGGAGACTGGGACATATTAATAGCAACTATCTTAACAACGTGCAGAATGCTGTGGAAGGATTGCAATTGGATAAGAATACAGATATAAGCAAGATGTCTTGCGTCACATATTGTGAGGGGAAGCAAAGTCGCTTGCCGTTCTCTCATGAGGGTGACAGAAGTACTGAATTATTGAATACAGTACATACAGATATTTGAGAACCTATGGAGAATGCTTCTGTAGGAGGGTCAAGGTATTTTCGTATTTTTGTCGATGATTACAGCAGAATGACACCTATTTATTTTTTGAAAAATTAGGGTGAAACTTTTGAATGCTTTAAACAATACAAAGCTAAAGTTGAAAATGTTCTGGGAAAAAAGATAAAGATTTTACGGAGTGATAACGGACGTGAATTCTGTAATAAAGAATTGGATGATTACCTGAAAAAAATGGGAATAATACATCAAAAAACCAATCCTTACACGCCTGAACAAAATGGTTTATGCGAACGCATGAAAAGAACTTTAATAGAAAAAGCGAGATGCCTTTTGTTTGAAGCTGATCTACCGAAGAAATTTTGGGCAGAAGCAAGTAATACTGCTGTTTATTTGCAAAATAGAACGGTAGCAGCTGGATTAAATAATAAAACTCCGTACGAGTTATGGACTAACAGCAAGCCTAATATTAGTCATTTAAAGATATTTTGTAGTACTGTCATGGTGCATGTCCCCAAAGTTAAACGTGCGAAGTGGGACAATAAGTCTGAGAAGTGCATCTTAGTAGGTTATTCAGAGGAAGTAAAGGGGCACAGAGTTTACAACCCTAAAACTCAGATAGTGTCAACCAGCAGAGACATCATTATTATGGAAAAAAATTTGAATACAGAGAACCTGACTGTAGTTAAAGAGAAGGAGAATGTTGTTACCGATATTGGCGAAGTAAATGCAGATTCAGTGGGGGACAACAATCAATCTGATGACTCATATACTAGTACTTCAGGATTCAATAATGATGAAACCTATGTGCAGGGTGATACTGCAGACTCGGGCAGTTCCACTGAAGTTGATGAAACGATACAATCACGCACGTTGCCTACTAGACAAAGACAAAAACCAGATAGATATGGTTTCTCAAATATGTGTACAGAAAGTGACTGATTACATATTGATGAGTTGTCGGTGGAAGATGCACTACAGAGTCCAGATAAGGAGTGTTGGTCGCAAGCTATACAAGAGGAGCTGCAGTGTTTTGAGGATAACAATGCTTGGGAGCTTGTGGAACCTGAAGATGGTAAAACAGTGGTAAAGTGCAAGTGGGTATTGAAGAAAAAGTGTGACAGTGAAAACCAGATTCGTTACCGTGCTAGATTAGTAGCCAAAGGCTATAGTCAAAAGTATGATATTGAATATGAAGAAACCTTTTCTCCTGTTGTGAGGTACACCACATTGCATTTGTTATTTGCAATTTCTGTACAGTTAAATATTGATATAATACATTTAGATGTGAAAACAGCCTTTCTGAATGGAGAATTGAATGAGACTATATATATGCAAAAACCAGACGGTTTTGTTTGCTCAGAGAATGATAAAAACAAAGTCCTTAAGTTGAAAAAGGCTATATATGGCCTCAAACAATCCTCCAGAGCATGGCATGAGAAAGTTGACAATTGTTTGATTCTAAATGGTTATAAGAAATCTAAACTGGAGCCATGTTATATAGCAAAGTTGTAAATGGTTGTAAGACAATGGTCAAACTTTATGTCGATGATTTCTTTGTTTTTCGAACGATAAAAAAGAAATGTTACCGTTAAAAGAAATATTGAATTATCAGTTTAAAATAAAAGATTTGGGACAAGTAAAGCGTTGTCTATGTATGGATGTTAAAATTGATAATAGTTATAATGTAATTACTTTAAGCCAAGAAAATTATATCGATCAACTTTTGCACAAGTTTGATATGGTTGATTGCAAAACTGTTAAGACTCCTATGGAGGCTAAATTGAATGTTACTAAATGTGAAAATGCTCAAAACCAGAATCCATATCAACAACTTATAGGTAGTTTGATGTATCTGGCAGTCCTTACAAGACCGGATATTGCTTATGCAGTAGGATATTTGAGTCAGTTCAATAATTGTCATGGTGAAGAGCATTGGTCATATGTAAAGATGATACTTAAATATTTAAAACCTACAAGAACTTTTAGTTTAAAATATAGTAACAATAAAGATTGTGATGTGAAAGGTTTTGTTGATGCCGACTGGGCTAATGATACTATGGACATAAAGTCATATACAGGTTATTGTTTTATGTTATCAGGTTGTGTCATCTCTTGGGAATGTAAAAAAAAGAAGTCAATAGCATTATCTAGCACAGAAGCTGAATATATAGCCATTTCAGAAGCTTGTGAAGAGGCAATATATCTTAGAAACTTGCAATATGAGATTACAGAGAAAATGTAGACAATCATTATATGTAAAGATAATCAGAGTGCACAGAAGTAGTCTGCAAATCCTATTTTTCACAATAAAACCAAGCACATTGATGTCAGATACCACTTTTGCAGAAACATGATATCAGATAAAATTGTGCATATTCAATATTTGCCAACAG
Organism: Clitarchus hookeri; assembly: GCA_002778355.1. Lineage (NCBI taxonomy): Eukaryota > Metazoa > Arthropoda > Insecta > Phasmatodea > Phasmatidae > Clitarchus > Clitarchus hookeri. The sequence continues at coordinate 1,139,815 of NQII01000187.1, read as the reverse complement.
CTGATATGCCAGCGGATATGCTAACCAAGAGTTTAAATTCAGTAAAACATTATAGATTTATAAAACTTTTGGGAATTGAAAGTGTGTAATATTTTGATAAGTGGAGATGTTATGATTTGTATCAAAACTGTAACAACTAGCGCCACCTATTGTTATCTCTATGTCATCGTATTGTTTTCTCTATGTCATCGTATTGTTTTCTCTATGTCATTAGTAATAAAGCTATGGTCGTCCAGTCACCATTGAATCGCGATACATAGTGTTTCATTTCGTTAATCATTACAAGGCAAGATCACCACTTCCCCCCCTGAACCTTCACGAACCATGGCACATGGTTGAAGGGCTTTGTACTTTAGGCCACCACCTCCCCCCCTCCCCAACAAGTGAGACACCTGCCGACACTTAGAGAGGGAGGCTGAAGAGCATATAAGCCATTTACGCGAGAAGAGGGCAACAGTTCATTATCACCACGCCAAGAGAAGAGTTACATCGTGAAATCGCGAAGAGGATGTCAGAACGAACCCAGAACAGCAGTCCAGGGGAGACAGCACCAAATGAGGGCATTTTCCAAGGCCGCCCACGTCGCCAGGACTCATCCACAGCCGACAACATACCACACCAGCAGAGTTAAGTATCAAGTCGCCATCCAGAGAAGCGCCCCCCCCCCNCCGACAACATACCACACCAGCAGAGTTAAGTATCAAGTCGCTGTCCAGAGAAGCCCCCCTCCCCTCCACCACGACATTGCCCACAGTTAATCCGAGTTAGCCAAAATACAAAATAGAGTACCACACCTCGGAAATGCTTCTGCATGTTGTTTTTTTTTAACTCGAGACAATATATCCATCCAGTTAAGTGAAACATCAAAAGACTACCTTATTGATATACCCTCAAATCCCAGGCACCTTATAGTCTGTGCCTGGAGGAATTAACTCCGACCCTATAAACCAACCTGTATGCCACAGGTGGGGAATAGCATCAAGTTAAATTGGCACCCAACGTGGGGCATAGATAAGTCTGTAGAGACTGTATCAAGAACCAGACTTTACCTGTATACCCGAGAAAAGGGGTCTCACCCGTACCAGATTTCCGAACTAGTCAGGCTGAACCATACCGAGTTACCGAGCTAGTCGGGATGCACCAAAGACTTAAGGGAGTCTCAAACCCTTTGGCGCCTAACGACCAATTCACACTAGAGGAGGCAAGGGTACTAGGCCAGCAAAATAGGGATTCCTATAGCCAGCGGGCAAAAAGTATGGAGGATATGCGTATCAGCAAGACACCGAAGGGAAGGGAGGCGAGAGCCGAAGGAACCCTACTAGAGAACCTAAGGACGAGGGATGCGGGAAGCAAAGACGAAAGTTCTCAACTAGAGCCATGCAGTGCTCCATTTTGTAGCGGGACAGCACTATACAGAGTCCGGTGCAGCCTCTGTTCACAGCGCTATTGTAATAAGTGCATCGGTGGGCCCCAGACATTCCGACCGACGGAAGGCACCCAATACAACTGCTGGAAATGCCGAGAGCAAAGAACGCACCATAGCCAAGGAGAAGGGAAACACTTTCCACCCCTGGACCGAACCCCTGCTAGCCATGTAGAACAAACATGTAGAATACGAGGAAATAATAGTGCTGCCCGAATTTTCAGGCAGGCCTCATGAAGACTCTGTATATTTTATAGATCATTGTGAATATGAATTCATGGCTGGCGAGATTCCTAATAAACGGTGGGTGCTGAAGGCACGAGAGCAGTTAAAAGGTGTTGCCCTTATCTGGTGGAACAAATATGGCGAGTTTGTGACGAGCTGGGAGCAGTTTGCTACCCGCCTGAACAATAAGTTTGCAGGGGAGGAAGTGCTTACCGCCTTATGAACAGACTTCTACACACACAAACCACAAAGGCAGGAAGAATCAGAGATTTTAATTAGATGAAAAGTTCAAATGTATTTCCATATCGCTCAAGAAAGTACCGAGGTAGAGGTAGTGCATATCATTACCAAGTTAATGTTACCAGTGTTAAGAAGCGCCCTTCGACATCCACAGGCGACGGGAGTAGAGGAATTGGTGGAGAGAGCGATAGAGGCGGAGCTCGATTACGAAGAACAGGAGAAAACAAACGTTCCAACCCGCCTGCCACCCGTACACGTGGCGCGAACGGCAGAGAATAACAGACCCGCTAGAAGCGCAGAGGGACAATACTTGCCACCTAAGTGTTGGTATTGCCCCGTGAGACACTTGCACCGAGACTGTCCCACAGTGAGAAACCGCCTAGCAGCCACTAAGGAAAAAGACAACATGGCTGGCCCTCTCAACATAGGGAGGGGTAACCATCAGGGTGGAAAGAGGGATTCGGGAAATGCCACCGCCGGGACACAGAGTCACCCGACAGCCCCGGCATAATACAAAGGGTGGAACCAATTTTAACGTTAAGCGATCTGACGCTGGGAACACATGCCCCTCGGACAGGAGTCCACATAAATAACCAGGATCTTAAGGCAGTACTGGACATGGCCGCAACAGGCAATTTCATTAAAAGCCAGCTGATAACTCCCGAACAGAAAAGCCACATAAAGAAAAACTCCAGAATAATTCAAATGGCCCAGTCTGAGTCGAGACTGACCATAGACGGAGTTATTGCATTGCCAGTATCCACGGAGGTAGAAACAGTCCAAACTGAATTTTTTTGTGCACCGCATTTAGTGGAGGAGATTATCCTCAGGCAACATAGGCTAACAAGCCAAAATTGCATAATCGACTGTGGACAACAGCGCCTATATTTGGGCAAGCAGGATAGGATGGACATTAACTAGGAATCCCCAATAAACACACAAAAATTACAAGAAATTTTTAGTGAAGAGGTAAACCACCAACTCGGGGCTGACCAACTGAGGACATTATTGCGGATACTCAACACTCATGTAGCCGTATTCGAGCATACCGGCAGATTAAATCAGACCACGGCCATTCAACATGAAATCTGGGTAACCGATGCTCGCCCCATATACTGCCGACCAGGTAACCCGTCCGCCTACCACAGGTAAATAATTTTAGACCAGGTAGCCGAGATGAAATCGCAAGGAATAGTGGAGCCAACTGACTCACCATATAATGCCAGAGTGGTACTTGTGCCAAAGAAAGATGGAGAACTTCGCTTTTGTGTGAACTACCAGGCCTTAAACAATATCACATACCCTATAGCACCCCCAACTATAAACCTGGCAAATATGCTCCGCGACCTAGGGGACGCACGTATATTCTCCACTCTAGACATGCACAGTGGATACTGACAAATCCCGGTACACCCAGGATCCAGTAAATATACGGCGTTTGCAAACCCAGAAGGTGAAACCCTGCAGTTTCGGGTAATGCCCTTCGGGTTGAAGAATGCACCCACTACTTTCCAAAGACTGATGTCAGCAGTAGTTTTTGCGGGCTATAGCGGCCAATTTTGCCTAGCATACCTAGACGAAGTCATTGTATATTCGCGCACATGGGAAGAACATCAGGTGCACTTGCAAAAAGTCCTGGAGCGCTTTGAACTCCATGGACTCACCTGCATTCTGGAGAAGTGTCACTTTGGGAAGACCCAAGTAGAATACTTAGGGAAGCATAATTACCCCAGACGGGAACAATCCAAAGCCCGAGAAAGTGAGAGAGATTGAGGAGGCTAGAGTACCAACTATTAGGAGACAATTGAAACTGAAATTGGCTCAGAGAGTTTATAGCGGATGTCGCCCCTATTATGGCCCCTCTCAATGAACTCCTACTCAAAACAACTCGCTGGAAGTGGACAGACAGACACGAAGAAGCATTCCGAATATTAAAGGCGCGATATGGCGACATAACCATGCTATACCGGCCTATGCCAGAATTTCCCCTAATTTTACAGACCGACGCAAGTGGAGCCGGAATGGGCGCTGTCCTATACCAGGTAGGTCTGGTTGGATGGTTGGTCTGGTCGACTGGTATGGTCCTTTTGTAAGGTTAGCTGTAGGTGATATTTTTTTTTGCAAATATTTGCGAAATCTTGAGAAGATTTTCTAATATTTGTGAGATTTTTACGAAGCTTAAATAATAAAACTAACAAACTTATTTAAAAAGTACATTTTAAATTTGAAAATCATAAAAAATAGTTTTTTTTTAAATAGTCTATTAACAAGAGAATGAGTAATGAATTTTATAAACTTACCCCAGGATTACATACAAACGCAATACAGTTGTTTACATTGGAGATCTTCTAACTACGTCACTTTTTGAAGATACTCGAATGACCCGATCTCAGTTTGGCCATTTTTGTCGACCTGGAGACTTATTCAAAGTTATTCGTTAGTTTTTTGTATTCGTTAAGATTCGAAAGCTCTCGAAACGAATAAAATATTTGAGAAAGGTAATTTCGTATTCTAAGTCATATTTCATTACAGCCCTCAGAGCGTTCGGCAATGTTCGAGTTTTCGTTAGCGAATGCAAGGTGGCAACACTACACACATGAACTTTAACTGAATTACGAGAGTTTGTTTATAAATTATGAATGCTTAAACTTGACAACATTAATAAACCAAAATAATAAATCTTGAAATATTTTGTTAGTGTTTGGTGTATTTTAAATATTAGTATTAAATAAATAATATATTCTAGGGAAAAGGTAAATTTCGTTCATCAAGTGTGTCAATTTTGCTGTCGAAATCGTACTACTTTATAACTTGGCTAGGCGTGTGATGTGATACATATAAATATGCTGTATTTTCGATTGCACATTGTTAAAATGGACTCGTATATACGCCAATAATAGAGAGCAGAGAGGACTTGGACTTTGGTTGTCACATGTGCGAAGACTTTTAATGGCCATTTTGCTGTTTGGTTGGATGCTATTACCGAACACACTGTTTCGTGTGTTATTTTCAATACCAAAATTATAAAATAAGCAATGAACAACAAATTAGACGTTGTCGTGTTTCTAGTCGTTAGTATTCATTCCAGTATGGTATGAATTTTCACTCAATTATTTTCAAGATAAAGTAACTTCGTTGTATACGCCCAAGAACTATTTACATTTTTGTGTTGCATATCGGTGAACTTAAAAACTACATTGTTCAAAGGAAATTTCGAATAAATCATTGTTTAAGTTCTTGTATTTAATTATAAATAGCTGTAATTAAATAATAAATACCCTCACAATATCCAGCCTACCATGCTGCTTACATGGTTCACAAATTAAAAGAGGAAGGTTAATTAGTACTTATAAATATTTTTTTCTGAAATATGTTTTCATGTTTTTATAATGCATGAAGGCACATTACATCACGATTTTCATTTTCCAATGCCACAAATAACCTAGACCACAAATCTGCCAAGTTTTCATAATAAAACTCAGTAACGAAAGCTCGAAGGGGTTAGTTATCATTTAAAGTTTCTTATCGAACATAGTGACATCAAACGTAAACTAAACTGCGTTTAGAATAGCTCCTTTCGTTGGGAAACGAAAATTCGAGCAATAACAAATTTTTTTATCGACAGGAAACAAAACGAATTTCTTATAAGCCCCCTTGTGTCTACAGATCTTGGCCTTCTTGATATCGCTGTTGTCTGCATTACTGCATGAAAAACAGAAAATAACAATATTGTCGGATTATCAAATAAGCAATGTTAAGCAAACTTGAAAGATATAGATATTCATGTTATTCCCATAACAAATAGTACTCCAAAATGTTTTGTATCGTCTCGGGCCAAATAAAAATTTCTCGCACACCTTAAAACACTGCCAGTTTACAAGTACAGGTATCACAGAACATTTTCAGATAGCAAAATATAATAAATTATGTTATCAACCACTATTATTTGTGTGTGCTGAATAACAAATTGTAATACAACCAACAACAATGCTTACTTATTTTTTTAAATTACTTATAATATATTGTACAACCACAGAATTATTTATAAATACTTGACTTAATATTAATTAATTATTTTATTTTATATAGCTGTTTGCATTACAAACATTTTATGGAAAATAGTGAAGAATAGTGACTTTTCCGAAAACAAAAGAAAAATCATGGAAAATTGTATAATTCCATTCTACTAATTACACAGAGCACGAATTTACTAGGGGCATTAACATAATATCAATACAAACCACAAATGCGATATTGGGGACGACTATGAAGATCAGGAATTTTGTATGGAAAAATTTGTTTAAAATATGTATGTTATAGTTATATTTTCGTATGTAAATATGTTACATGCAAAAAGAGCTAACGGAACATTACCTAATATCACGATATGTAAATACAGGGTACTGTTTGTCTTCACATAATACTATATTTCGTCGTTTAGTGCAAACAACACCTGTGTGGTATATATTGCCAAGTTGAATTCGGTTACGTTTGCTACATTTCAAGTAAATACACACCACAACTCAATTCAAACCATTAATACGATAGTGAGGAGGGCTATGAAGATCAGGTATATTGTAGGGTAGAACATGTCTAAATTATGTACGTTATTGTTAAAACCTTTACTTGCGTAAATACGTTAAATGCAAAAAGACCTAACCAAACATTACCTAACAACACAAAACGTAAATGCAAGAGTACTGTTTGCCATCACATCATGTTGTATTTCGTTGTGCTGCAGTGCAAATAACACATGTGCATTACATATCGCGAGGTTAGGTTGTATTCGGATAGGTCTGCTACATTAAAAATAGCTACACACAAAGTAATATACAAACCCTTGACCACCTACCACAAAATGCAAAACATACCAGAAGTATGTGAATTTACTCACCTAAGTAGGCAATGGGTACAATTTTCCTGTGAAGAGTAGGAAGTGGTGCAAGCGCCCGCGTTCGTCGGGGTACCAAAGGCGAAATATGAACTTCACCAGGCATCCCACAAAGTACGATGTCCTCCTGCCATGCAGAGGAAGACAATGTCTGACAAACCACCACAGATATTCTATTCTTTGGGTGTTCGCACTTGTATCGGGATCAATGAAACTAATGATACACTGAAGTGCCAAAAAAAACTGGTATAAGTGTGTATATGTAAATAACAGAAGTATGGAACCAATCAGAGTAACGCGATGCAGTCGGCAGCTAGATCGGTTACTTCTGCTACAATGACAGGTTATCAAGATTTAAGTGAGTTTGAATGTGGTGTTATAGTCGGCGCACGAGAGATGAGACATAGCATCTCCGAGGTAGCGATAACATTTGGATGTTCGCATACGCCCATTTCATGAGTGTGCCGTGAATATCGGGAATCCGGTAAAACATCACATCTTCGACATCGCTGCGACCGGAAAAAGATTGTGAAAGAACGGAACAAACGACGACTGACGAGAATCATTAAACGTGACAGACGTGCAACCCTTTCTCAAATTGGTGCAGATTGGATTTGTGGACTGCCTTGCAGGATTCATGGTGTGAATGGCCTCCTGCATACCTTCAGACATCAGTCGAGTCCATGCCACATCGTGTAGCGACACTTCTGCATGCTTGGGGGGTCCTACAATACATTAGGCAGGTGTACCAGTTTTTTTTGGCTCTTCAGTGTATTATTCATCAGAAGGGGCTCATAGTCGTGCTATGAATGACAATTATACGCATGTCAACAGTCTATAGTTGTCGTTCCAGGCTCTATGATTTGATTGATCACGTTCAGAAGCATCCTGCTAGTACGATCTTCTACAGGAACAAGAAATTCACGATTAGTATGTCACTCAATCCCACCGAAAACTTACTGCCCCTGGACGATGCGACTCTTATTATGCGTACACACCCCAAATTTAGACTCATCTATATCTACAACGAGCCCCTCCCCCTCCAATTTTATCCCTTCTTTCATGCCTACACCAGTCAATCAACACCTCATGACAAAAGGACGACCAATTCGCGATTGTAACCATTGTAATATGACACAATCTACTAATAATCTTGGTGCGAGGATGTGGAATAGTAAGATAAAAATATGTTATTTTACAAATAAGTGATACACTTAATTTACTTTTTTCGAACCATGTGCCATGCTGAAAAGATTTTCTAAAATTTCAATGCACCTGTCTATATTTCTTAACTACACATGTCCTAACTGACCGTTTACAGCGTAGAAGTTCACTGTCGTCTACCAATTCTACTACCATTGTGCATGATTTGCACCTTAGCTCATTCGACAACACACCATGATTTTGTAAATAATCAAACAGTAGTCGCCAAAACAATGTAAATTCAATTAACTGGCTAATGTCCAGGTAACACTTGCCACATAGACGACTATTACACACCCTCCATTCATAATTATGACGTGGACCACTCCTGCATGGTCTGACATGGCCGCTGTCATTACGTCATCGACCCACAGCGCCGCACCAGTGCAGCCCGTGTAACATGCACATGGTGTATTCCAATGAGTGTCTGCATCGTTCACTTGGGAATGGGTCATGATCCAATACCAAATGATCCAACCGAATGCCTGTGGTATCCCTTGAGATACCTGTGTAATTAGGATAGGAATCAAGTGTTAGAATGTGTATTATATAGCATTAAAATGTATCGCCCATTATAAAATGTTCGTGAAGTTCGGCCTTAGAGGATTGCGAAGTAATCGCAGTTTAAATGCATGCCACATGCATATTTAATGAGGTGTACAGTATCAAGACTAGGGTATTTGAAGTGTTCTATGTAATTTTCCGAATGCATTGTGTCTAATCAAGCCAATTAGTGATGTGGAAATTAATTAGTTTTTCTTTCAGCCTGACCGTTCCTGTCATAGAGTGCCCAGAAATATAACAGACCTAAATATCCCACATTCTCTGCAAGGCAGCACATAATCATGTTTTGTATTTAAATTAGTGCTTAAGAAATAACTCTGAACTCTCCTCAAGCTAAGGTATGTCCATCCCGAACGTTGAAGGGTCCTATTGTCTATATGTTTTACATGTTTATGTAATGAGGTCAGTAAACTAAGAAATGTTGCGGGATGGCACAATCTCTCAGCGAGAATGTGGTTCGCCCGCACTACCCCCGGGAGTCTGGTTCCACGGATCTTAGGTACTGAACGTGTGCTGCATCGCGGGGGACTTACGTACTTTATTCTGCACAATTAACTGCAATAGGTTAACGTAATTAAATTGAATTTTTATTTATTATACCAACAGTCTTCCCTGCATTCGCAGCAACCCTCCGTCAGCTCAATTTACCGACCTTAGAGGTTTAATTACTATTGTAAGTTTTTGTGCCATTCTTGGCCTTTTTGAACAGTAACGGCCGCTGGTAGGCCTTGTGAGTCAGGTCTGCTTTAATTTTCTTTGAATACATGTAACTGTGTATACTATTAGGCAAGACAATTTACTTGAGTTAACCGAAACTTGTGTGTTCTCATTTAGTGTTGTATTTCAGGGCCTGCCCTATTCAGGAAGTCATCGTCGCCTCAAGGAGGCATCCTTCATTTATAAGGTAAAAGGTAATACTAAGGCAAGCTGGGGAGCCTGAATACCCCAGCTATATATTAAATTTCCCTGTACATTTGTAACATGTGTCAGGGAATACAGCCATGTGGTCGTTCGGCCCACGATCCTAAGAACTGTGACTTATTGCTCACCCAGTGAGCTGGTGCCCATTCTATTCGAAATAGGAATATTGTGTAACATTCTGACTTTTCTAAACATAGTCGCCAGACGATGTCTGCATTACTATCTCAGACTGCTCAGGTAATGTTAATCACAAGCATTCACACAGTCGGATTCGGACATCACAACTCATGCACACAGTAACACTCCACTCGCCACGAACCACACAGTACTGCATAACCGGCGAACTTACATATGGTAACGTCTAAACATCAACAGCAGGCAGGTGACTGCCGATTCGCATTTGTATACTTTACTGCAGCATTACAGGGCTATACAACAAGGTGTCAGATGTAAAAAAGTAGCTGAACTCCTAGTGTTTTATCTATTTTATTTTCGATGTTCTGCTTCTTATATAATTAGACCCTCATAAATATCAACCAGGTAAGCTATGCAAAACCCATATATATATAACTTTAGTTAGTTTTCTGTGTCTCCTTCTAAAAGTTGCTATTCTTACAATTACCAATCTGACAAATCCCAATCCAAATTGATAGTAATTTTCAAGAATAGCAGCTTTTCCGAAAATAATAAAAAATCCCTTAAAGTGGAATATTTCGACTCTACTAATTACACAGAACACGAATTTACTATGAGTAGTAATATGATTACAAACCACTAAAACTATGGTGGGGTGTGTTATTAAGATTAGGGAAATTGTGGGGTAAAACATGTCTATATGTTTATTATTGCTACATTATTATATGTGAATATGTTGAATGCAAAGAGACCTAACCTAACATTCCAATGTGTAAATAGAGGGGGCTAGTTGTCAACAGATAATACCATATTTCGTCGTATTGCAATATTAACAAAACCTGTATATTGTATATTGCGAAGTTAAATTCTGTTTGGTGTGCTATATTTTATATAAATTCACACCACAAATCCATACAAACAATAAATAAGATAGTCGGGAGGGCTATGTAGATCAAGGAAATTGTGGGGTAAAATATGTGTAAAACATGTATGTTTTCATTATATTACTGTAAGCATATATGAGAAATGTAAAGAGATCTAACGTAACATTACCTAACACCACGATGTGTAAATAAAGGGTACTGGCTACCATCACATAATACTGTGTATATTACATATTTTGAAGTTACATTAAATCGGTAATGTTTGCTACATTTGATATAAATACACACCACAAGGTAATACAAACAATAAATACGGTAGTGGAGAGGGCTATGAAGATCAGGGAAATTGTGCGGTTAAATACACGTAGAATATATGTACATTATCGTTATGTTTTCGTATATAAATAAATTAAATGCAAAGAGACCCAACCTAACATCACGATGTGTAAATAAAGAGTACTAGTTACCATCATATAATACTATATTTCGTTGTGCTGCAGTGCAAAAATACCTGCGCATTACATATTGTGAAGTTAGGTTGAATTCGGTTAGGATTGCTACATTTCAAATAGCTACACACACATAAATATACAAACCCTTGACGACATACCACAATATGGAAAATCCTGTCATATACCACACACAGTAAAACATTACCTACCTAGGTAGGCCAAAACAACGTTAATTCAACAAACTGGCAAACATACAGGTAATACCTGCCACATAGACAACTGTTACACACAGAAGCACTCGTACTTGCACCCTCCACTCTTAAATCACAAGTCTTCGCACAGTCGAATTCGGACATCACAACTCACGCACGCAGCAACACGCAACACTGCACTCGCCACGAACCACACTGTATTGCATAACCGACGGTAACATCTACACATCCACAGTAAATAGGTGACTGCCGATTCACATTTATTTATGTTACTACAGCATCACAGGACTATACAACATGGCGTCCGACTTAAATAAAGCCGCCGAACTCCTCGTATATTGATTATTTATTTTCGACATTCTGTATATTTTATCATTACACTATCCTAAATATGACACTGGTAAGGTGTGCAAAAGTCATTTATATAACTTTTGTGGGTCTACTATGCCTCCTTCAAAAAGCTACTATTTTTTATAATTAACAAATTTGGAGGGTTTGAAGGATGTTAAAATAAACTATAACTAAGACAATCGCCATTATTATTCCTCGCATATGGTGCAGTAACAAAATGGGTGCCTAGTTGTATAGCCAACTTTGAAATTTTAAATTTGGTATTACGATGTCGCCTGCCTTCGACGCTACAATTTAGTGGTTCAATAATATCTTTAATAACTTAGTTTCCACTCTTACTATGTCGTACTCTATGAAGAAAACAGTAACACCTGGGCATGTATGTTTTGAAGTGAAATTTTTCCATACATAGAAAACCAATGGAAGTAACTCGCCAAATTTGGTTATTATTCTTTATTTGTGTACTTAAATGTTCAGCTCAATTGTCATCAGTTGTTAGGCATGAGAATGAGAGTTTCTTAAATCAGAAAGCATATGATCATTATGCAGGGGTTACGTCTCTTTTACTTGAGTTGCAGTCTTCATATCCTAACTTAGCAAGAGTTCATTCTATTGGTACTTCAGTTTTAAATCGGGAACTATGGGTTTTGGAAATAAGTGAGGAAGTAAGCAGTCGAAGTTTAGGTGAACCCATGTTTAAATTTGTTGCCAACATGCATGGAGATGAAGCAGTTGGGCGCCAGTTAACACTGTATTTGGCGCAATATTTACTGTTTAATTATGGGAAGGATGACAGAGTGACGAAAATGGTCAATACGACAGATATATTTCTGCTGCCATCATTAAACCCTGATGGATTTGAACAGTCGGTGGTAAGTAATGGTACATAAAGGAAGTCGTTGTATTTTCAGTCATAATTTAAAATATGTAAACTGATTTGTGTTCTCTGGCAGATTCAAATTTTATTCATGTAATTTATTGCTTACCTACTTTAATTGCCTTTTTAAACAGACTTATGCAGTGGTGACATGGCTTATTGAGGAAGTGTTAGATAGTGAATGCAGACAAGATAAAGGCCCTGCCACAGTTGTGCAGATTCGTCTGTCCAAGCCGTTTGACTGTGTTGTCAGTTCACACACAATTTCCGATCACAATGACCCTGGTGTTCTACAATGAGGTTGTTGGATGAATGCAGTTAAAAAAACAGGTCACCATTTTTGTTCACATTTCTATGTTTGCTGTCTGTTTTGACATTTCTTCACCATATATTATACTGCTTGTCATTGATATTATATGCTAAAGACCTTGGCTGCACTGCATCATGCAGCAAACAGTCCAGTTCTTCATTTCGGAACAACAAAACCTATTAAATAAGTTATGTTTGCATAGGACCTTTTTGCATGCTGTTTTTTCCTTGACTCACTGCTTTTCTGAAAAACTGGAAAATAGTACCTGAAGACTCTGTATTGACATTACTAATTACGCTTAATACGAATTTCATGAGGGCATTACGTAATTTGTAGTATAGATACCTATACAGTGAAATGTGATAGTGAAGAGGACAATGAAGATCACAGTACTTTTGCGGTTAAAACTAATAAGATTTATTTAAAATAAATTTTATTTGGTTTTCTGAACCGTGTTAAATGTGAAACACCTTATGGGGAGTGCTATTACAAGTGTTTCTTTGTGATTATTACGAAGTAAAGTGTTAAATATAATTTTTGTGCAGAAATATGAGTGTTTGTGGAGTATTGACACATTTGAATAGAAGGTAAAATTGCCCTATACGTGAGTTATCAGCAGTATATCACCAAGAATATATGTTGGTTACTGTGTAGTATTGTATGATAGTGTGGGAATTGAAGGCCTTACGTACTGCTGGCGATAATTATTCAGTTTAGGGGCTTTCCTGTAAAAAAAACCCCCCAAAAAGTGGTATATTTCCACTCTACTAATTACGCAGAACACAAATACACTAGGATCATTAATGTATGACTAATTTCGTAATATGTGCCTCCCTAATCTAACAGAACCTAACCCCACGATGAGTGAATCACTATTTTACATTTTTAAAGTAACCTAGGATTGTAGGGTTTTAAACTAACCTAGGATTATAGGGTTTTAATCTAACCTAGGATTGTAGGGTGTTAATCCGAGGTTGGTTTAAAACCCTACTATCCTAGGTTAGATTAACACCCTACTATCCTAGGTTAGATTAAAACCCTATAATTGTATTGGTAATTATCTAGTTTAGGGGCTTTTCTGAAAAACACAATAAAAATGTAAAATTATGATATATTTCTACTCTANGGTAATTATCTAGTTTAGGGGCTTTTCTGAAAAACACAATAAAAATGTAAAATTATGATATATTTCTACTCTACTAGATGCAGAACACGAATATACTAAGGGCATCGCTTTAAAATAAGTGCAACATATTTTTAAAAATTGAACAAGTTTGTGAGATGACTGTTTCTGACAGTTTGTTTACGTTTATGAACGAAACGTTTTATGCCAACAAAAGTTGTTTTAATGAATTCAGCATAGCTTACCTAGTTGATATTGAAGCGGCCGTAGTGTTAAAATAAGTAGAACATATTAAAAAAAACTTGCGAAATATGTTTGTTTGTGTCTATTAACGTCAGAGGAATTATACCAGCCCCCTACCTAGGTGAGTCAATTTACATTCTTTTGGTGTGTTTTACGGTTCCTTTAAATCCCTGCAATCCTACATTCGTATTTTAGTGTAAAACCCAAACATCCTAGGTTAGTGTAAAACCCAAACATCCTAGGTTAGTATAAAACCCAAACATCCTAGGTTAGTGTAAAACCCTACTATCCTAGGTTAGTTTAAAACCCTAACATCATAGGTTAGTGTAAAACCCAACAATCCTAGGTTAGTTTAAAAATGTAAAATAGTGATTCGCCCATCGTGGGGTTAGGTTTTGTTAGGTTAGGTGGGCACATATTACGAAATTAGTCGGACGTTAATGCCCCTAGTATATTCGTGTTCTGCATCATTAGTAGAGTACAAATATATCATAATTTTAAATTTTTATTGTGTTTTTCAGAAAAGCCCCTAAACTAGATAATTACCTTGTGTAAAAACAAAAATTCACTGAAAATTTTATATTTCCACTCTACTAATGATGCAGAACACGAATATACGAGGGGCATTAATGTATGACTAATTTCTTAACATATGCCCACCTAACCTAACAGAACCTAACCCCACGTTGCGTGAATCACTATTTTACATTTGTAAACTAACCTACGATTGTAGGGTTTTACACTAACCTAGGATTATAGGGTTTTACACTAACGTAGGATTGTAGGGTTTTAAACTAACCTAGGATTTTAGGGTTTTACACTAAACTACGAATTTAGGATTTTAAGGATTTAAAGGAACCATAAAACACACCAAAAAAATATCAATTTACTCACCTGATATAATTCCTCTGTCAACGGCCAATTCAACCTTACCTCACTCGACGAAACACTTCCCACAAATCCACCACATACGCGAATATAAAGCACTGAATCATTAGTTTTCAGCAGAATATAGCACAATGAAACACTCGTTTACAGTCAAATAATTGCTTTCTCCATTTTTAAATCGGTGGGATTGGGACGGCACAACTAGACCCTGCAAAGACGCAATGGCGACTGATTTTTTTAATTTGACTGTTAAAATGTCTGTAATGAAATCCGTGGCCGCTAAGTAGCGTGGAATCAGCAATGCGCAGCCATTAATAATGGCGGTGAACGTTAATAAACTTAAACAAACCAAGCAAATTGCTTGTACATTTCACAATTTTTAAAAATATGTTCTACTTATTTTAACGTTACGCCCTCTTGAATATGAACAAGGTAAGCTGCGCAGAACCCAATAATGCAACTTTTTTTGGTCTAGGACGTTTTGTTCAGAAGAGCCCCTAAACTTAATAATTACTGTCACATGTTAATGACCCTAGTATGGCGTCCCACGTAAACAAAGCGGCGGGCTGCTCGTACTTCTAACTATTTTATTTGATACATTCTATTAATTTTTACATTACGTCCTAAATATGAACAAGGTAAGCTGTGCAGAACCCATTAATGCAATTTTTGTTGATCTAGGATGTTTCGTTCAGAAAAGCCCCTAAACTGGATAATTACCTGTACTGTGATCCTGTGTAAATGATATTCAGGCGTAGCCCCTTCTCACTGAAAATAACTGTTCAAGTTTATCCAAACATTACGTAATGAGGCAGTCTCCCATTGCCAGCTGGGGAGTAATTCCCCAAAACACTGATTCAAGGCAATTCTGCAGTTTTTTGTAAATCTAGTGTGAAGCAGTCCTATATTTGTAAGCTTGGAATGTGATGTAAAAAGAATAACAGGTAACAGGGGGTGTGTGTACTGATGTACAATAGTACCTTGGCACACACACCCATTGTAATTCAACAATTGTGAAGTTCCATGAAGTTAGGTTTGGTGTTCCTACATTTAGCATGATAAAGCCACCTATTTGATATAAGTTTTACATCATTTTTATGCGCTTTACTATACAATTTGCCTGCTCTTCATAGCCCTCCCCACTTCACGTTTGGTAGTATGTACGGCAAATATTGTGATGCCCCTATTTAATTTGTATTCAGTGTAATTAGTAATGTTGATTCAAAACATTTTCTGATATATATATATATTTTTTTTTTTCTTTGGAAAAGCAGTGATTATTAACAATTTCCTTTGCTTTACACGAAAAGAAAAAATTCTTATATAAAGAAAACAAAAAAAAAATTACAATTGTTTGGCAATGCGCAGTGGTAATTCCATATAGACCTACCTGGGATATTGACACATCTTTCCTAATGTGTCTGTAGTTTAGTCATGTTTGCTTGGTGAATAATTGTCTTTGGCACATAAATAATATTTGTTGATGGTGCCAACTGTGCAGCTGCATTAGCAAACTCTTCTGTGGAGTTTACAAAATCCTTCTGTAGTTCAGATCTGAACACCACCCTCATGTGTAGTATACTACACATCTTTTATGCACAAAATATTTTCTTTCTGCAATGCAGATAAAGTAAATTCTTCAAAATAAATTTGTTTTTAAACTGACTACAGATCCATGTATGAAATAATGAATGTGGGACACCTTGAAATCAAGTTTCTGACATTGCAATTTTTTTTAGCAATTTTCCATTAAATCTTTATTGTGTTACATGAAATCTGACACAAGTCAACAGTTCTGTTGAGTTAATTTGCCTTCGCCATCTTTGTATTAAACAATACCTATAAATGTTACGTTTGGAGAGTTCCTATGGGCTTGTATAATTTCTGATTGATGACAGATGGTATAGTTATCTTCAAAGACTTAAACTTAGTACATTTATTTCAGTAAATATTAAGAATCACTTCTTTTCCAAGAAACTGGTATATAGTGACATTAGTAATCATACTTAATATGAATTTCATGAAGTTATCACGTTAATCAAATTATATACAAAGAAATGTGATATTAGAGTGTGTAATAAGATTAGAGAATTTGTGGGGTAAAAAATGTAAAATATATTTCAATATTTTTTTTAAACTGTGTTAAATGCAATGCAACCTTGTGGTGAGCACAAATAATTTTACAACAAATCATTCAGAAAACAATAACAATTTATTCTAGAAAACATACAAAAAAATTTACAAAGCTTGCTATTAATACTAATTACAAAAATGAGGGGCAGTATGAAGGACTCTATTCAAAGCCCTAATTTAAATAAAACTAATTTAAAAACACTTAAAAAATGTTTTGTAATGAGGTGCGGTCTGATGGACCCTAAGCAAAGGCATAAATAGATTTAAAAAGTTTTTTAAATGGCACCCAAAACTGTGCATTGATGGGCCGTGAGTGTAGCATCTCCATTAAAATAAATTGCTAACAGAAAACGGGGCAGCTACACAAATTACACCACAACACATTAAAAGAAGGAAATGACACTGCCGTGAAGCAGCTTTAGTTAATCCAAGCAGAATTTAGAATGGCTATCCAAACCCCAACTTTGAAAAAACTACTATCACTACAGCACGTCCCAAAGCACTAAACATACACTACGCCACAATCCATTGAAATATTATAATACTAAAAGATCAACCACTGCCACGTACACTCACGACTTACCTTGAAAATGCTCAACACCCCATGGTTCATCTACGTCGAAATTTACATGGTGCAGATAAGAGGGATTAGAACTTGAGCAGCAGTAGAATAACAGAAGCGTAGTAGCAGGAGCGAGTGCAGAAGTAAGACAGACACTCTCGATACCACTGCCAGTCATTAAAAGGCTGCTCTGGCCAATAGAAATGAAACGTGCATGCTGAGGGAGAGGGAGAACCAAGGAACATGGGATACAGAGAGGAAGAAGGAAGCCAAGTGCGCATGTGAGCTCGCTGACAAAAAAGGACGGAGATGACACCACACAGTAGAGTGCGCAATGCGCCAGTGGTGTAACCTCATGAACCCTAATCTAAATTTACAATAACGTTAGTTAATAATGGGGAATATGTGTGTCTAAACATACAGGAATGAACTATGGTAATAAAACAGTGTCATAAAAACATTTAATCCTGCAAGGCTTACCTTGTTAATATTTACAAGAGGATTGTGATACGTTCCGTGGAAGTAGTACAAATATATACAAGGGCTGATTCAGATGTGGCAATTATTGTTTATCTCCAGAAAATGATCCAACACAGGAAATGTACTAAGTACAGTTAAAAGTGCACCACAAGTATGTTGTAAAGGTGACACCACATGGAATATGGATGCAGGGATGTCCGGCAAGGAACAAAGACAAACATGGTTATTTGAAATCACTGTTTAATAGATCTATTTTCGTACATCCTGTATAAACACATTTGAACGGGTACATATCGTACATGTGTACAAGCTGTTTAACATCCTACAAATTAGTCTCCGAGGTTGTCCATGCTTCATTGCCAGCGATGAGGCAGATGGGAAATACCTTCGGCTGCATGCAATCCGTCAATGTGCGCTACCTCTCATCGAAATGCTGTGACAATGTCTTGTTTTTTGGAAAATGTTTACCACGCAATGGCCTCTTCACTTTGGGAATAAGATTGTAGTCACATGGACTAAAATCGGGAGAATAGGGAGGGTGTGGCAACATCTCCCATCCCCAACGCCATAAACAACGTGTAACGCTACCTTCTGTATGATGTCTAGCGTTGTCATGTAAGAGTATAGCATTGGCCAACAGTTCAGGACGTTTCTCTCAAACTGCGCAACGAAGATGGTACTGCAGAAATGACAGGTATAATGTATTCACAGTAACTTCAAGATTTTCTGAAACCCTGCTAAATATCTACTTTCAGGGAGCCGATTATGTATCCTTCCGCAGTATGTAAACAAAACATTGCCATGTGACACCTGTCAAACGTTTTGTAAACAGTGCCATGTGGGAACTGTCAAATATTTTGTAAACAAACAGTGCCTTGTGGGAACTGTCAAATATTTTATTAACAGTGTCCATGTGGGAACTACCAAAATTTATTTTTGAAGAGAAACAATGCCATGTAATCTCAACTGTCATATACTTTAATAAAATTCTCCAAATGTCTAAAAAAAATGCTAATCAATTTAGCGAAATGTTGTAATACATACAAAAAGGTAGATTGAAGTATATATCGGAACTGTTAATTATATAATTTA
>NQII01000187.1:1017140-1118396 GCA_002778355.1 Clitarchus hookeri | reverse complement strand
TTTTAACAAATTATTAAAATTTATTGAAAAAATATACTTAAAACTTAAAACAACCAATTTATATAGTGCTTCAGTGCTAAAAGCAAGACAAAACCTTTTTCCATATACCATTTTTTTATAACCAATTGAACATGTAACTCCTAGGGTGATTTTTCAAAGGTTCTTTTCAAAAGTATCGAAGATACCGTGAATGGATTATAGTACTGTTCATTTACAGTACAGCCCTTACAAACTGGACGACACACTAAAACGCCTCTACTGTCATATGCCACAATGATCTTCAGCTGTTTGGATGACGGGTTTTGTCGTACCTGTCTCCATGGTGATCCAGGAAGACACCATTCATTGGACTGTCACTTCAATTCGGGTTTGTATGCTCGTGCCCATGTTTTATCAATTGCAATGATGTGGTTTACCATGCCGTTACCTTCACGGTGAAAGCATTTTAGATTGATACAACATGTCTCGTATCGGGTCCACTTCTGTACCTAAGTTAGGTAGTGTGGCACGCACGTGGCACAAATATTCCGTACATTTAAGTCCCGCCATGGAATTCGGCATATTGACGACGCAGGAATACCTGTATGCTGGGCTAATTCCAAAACAGTTCAGCAAGTGTTGTCCATTAGGCACTGATCGACCACAGCCACTCGTACGTTGTTGCCCACTGACACAGCACGTCCACTGCGATGTAGGTTGGCTGTTGACTCTCATCCCTGTTTGTAGGCCTCTACCTACCTTGCCACTGTTACACGGTTACACAATGCTTCCCGTAGATCTGCATGACATTCACTTGAATTGCGGCGTATGGCTATCTTGATGTATGCACGCTGTTCGATTTTGGTTACATCCGTTTCGCACCGCTGTCATCCGACAACTGGCATAGGGAACTGGTTGACGGCAACAGCAGTTCGACATGGGGTAGCACACATTGACGAACCGTGGATAACCTCGGAGACTACTTTGAAGGATGTTAAACAGCTTGTAAACGTACAATATGTATCTGTTCAAATGTGTGTATACATTATGTATGAAAATAAAACAGGTATTTCAAGCAGCCACGTTTGTATTAGTTCCTTGCTGGACATTCCTGCATCCATACTCCATGTGGTGTCACCTTTACAACTCGCTTGTCGTACATTTTCAACTACATAGTACATTTCCTGTGCTGGATCATTTTTGGGTAATAAATGATAGTAGCCACGACTTCTGAATCAGCCCCCATGTGTGTATATATATGTGTGTGGTTGTGTAAGAGTGTATGTATATATATTACAAAGAGGCTTTACTAGACTTTGATTACGTGTATCAACATGATACATTTGTTCTACAATGGTGTACTGAAGAATCAAATATTCAATGATTGTGGCAGTCTGCTATGAATTTTATCATACAGTATACATGGATCAGCTGACGGTTGTATGTCGGTGTGTGCGGTAGATGGTTACTTGGAATATAACTGTGGATGTCTGGTGTTCCGTGTGAAGGCTTGTTATGAATGGAGAGTGCTAGTATGAGTGTTTCTTTGCAATTATTTCTGTGTTAAGTGTTAAATAGACCTATTAGAGTAGAAGGTAAACGTGTCCTTTACATGAGTTATTGGCAATACATCACCAAGGAAGTATATTTTCTGCTTACATGGAAGAGTAACGTAATTTATGTTTTAGCGTGGAAATTGTATTATAGTAGTGAATTTTATTGAGTATTATTGCATGTTAGCTTTGGAATTGAAGGGCTTATCTACTGCTGGCATGTAGCCATGTCAAATGCAGGATGCCTAACTGAATTATACCTAACTTCACGATAGGTTGCAGTTTTTACTTGGTGTTTAATTATTGTGATCCTGTGTAACAAGCGTAGTCCCCTAGCACTGAAAAGTACTGTTCAAGCATAGCCAAACATTACGCACCGAGCCACAGTCTCAGCGTCAACAGGAGAGTAAATCCCCAAAACACTGATTCAAGGCATGCTGGCAGTTTTGTGTAGGCACCGAGTCCGAAGCTTGGAATTTGATGTAAAAAGAATAGGCCCAAGTGTGTTTGGCACACACCTCCCTTGTGATTCAACAACCGTGAAGTTCCATGAAGTTAGTTTAGATCTTCCTGCATTTAGCACTGTAAAGCCACACCATTAACATAAATTGTACATAATTTTTATGTGTTTAACCCCACAATTTCCTTGATCTTCATAGGCCTCCCCACTATTGCATTTGGTAGTGTGTACTGTGAATATTGTGATGCCCACATTAAATATGTGTTCAGTGTTTTTGGTAATGTTGATTCATACCATTTTCAGAGATATTTTTCTGAAAAAGCTGCGATTCTTAACAATTACCATTATTTTGTTTCATGATAGGTTTTCTTTCAATTGTCTTGATTCATAATGCTGAGGTTTCACATTATATAATTACATGTCTGGAAATATCTTGCAGTGTCCAATAAAATTCTTTTTTAATCCTCAAAAAGTTTTCTCATCATTCCACTGTTTACATTGCATCCATTCTCAATACTCCATTTACAATAAACCACAACTGGATCTGGGTATAATTATTCAGAGTAACTATCTAATTTACTAATTCCACAGCAAAGTCGGTGTGTGTTTTATTATCTTTAGTTAAGGATTATGATAGTTAAGGGGCAATTTTATTTAGTGAATGTAAGAGCTCAGCATTGGCATGATATATGTACTCATCTGTTGATCCTGTATAGTATGGGAACTATTTCTTGAAGCCTCAGTTCTTTAAATTAAGATAATTTCAGAGGAGGAATTTCATAATCCTTACAAAATATACTATATATGCTTCCTCAAGATTTACAAACCACAACCTCTTCTGTCTTGGTTCACATCCTTTTTCTGTTTTGATGGACTTGACATCCTTTCGTCCGGGACACTGCGAGCTGATATCATCCCTCATACAGAAAGCCTAAGCAGATACAACAGTTCCACCGGAAAAAGGATCACATGTCTTTGTTTCTTGCTGGTGTTCACTGCTTCAAATTTGTTCCCTCATTGGCTGTGTTAAACACTATACTTTTTTATTTTTAGTGATTGATACTTAAGAAGTTTTCCAATCACTTGAACTTTTTTGTTTGGCAAATGAGAAATTACTGTTAACTCGAGGTATCTTTACCCAAGGCTGAAGGTGACGTTTATGAAGTCTACTTTGTGGTGATGTTCTGTCTCTTTTCTAAGCTTTTGCTTTTTCTTCTGAAGTCTCTCATAATTTCCAAGATTTTCAATCTTTCTAGTTTTTATTAATTCTAACCTCCATTTGGCCTTTTCTTCTCAACTTTTCTGTCTTCTTCCACAAGTGAAGAATTTAGTTTTCATCTTCCTCTGGACTCTTAACCTTCTGAGCAGTTAATTTAGCAATTTTTCTTTTAGAATATGTTATCAGTTTTCATCTTACTCATCCATACAAAAATCACTAACAAGACTTGGGGAAAACAATTAACAAAAATAAAAAATGGCTGCTTGTTAAAAAATTTGGAGGGAAAATAAATGTAGATAGAAAAAAAAAAACAAATTAAATTCAAGGTATTGCCAACTGAAAAGATTCATACCATCAAAATTCCTTCCTAATAGAAATTTTCCTTCCATAAAATTTTATCAAGTTGTGTTTATGATCATCTGTTGACTTACATTTCTTATCACACAGAACACAAATTTACTACGGGCATCACAATATTCGTATTACATGCTACCAAATGTGATAGGGGGGAGGGCCATGATCAGGCAAACTGTGGGGTAAAACATGTAAAATGTATGTCAATTACATGAAATTTGGGTTCCTTAACCATATAATGCAAGAAGACCTAACCTAACTCAACCTAACTTCACGATATGCGATTACAGGAGGAGATAGTGCCGACACTTTTAAATTTACTTCATTTTGAGATATAATTCAAAGGTCTTTAATATTAACAAAATAATTTTTAAAAAATTGTAGTCAAAAGAATAAATTAATATAAAACTTTGTGAAGTTTATCGTTTACTATAATACAGGTTGTGTCGGAAAGTCCCAAGTAAGAAGAGANGGGGGGGGGGGAATTCACTGTTGCTTACAACAGCACTCCCAAAAAAGGGTGGCTCCCTAAACAGCAATGTGATGACCCAGGATGTGAGTAGGATTGCTGTTTATGTTAGGTCACATTGCCTATGCCATGGTTTATAGTTGTTAGAGGTTTGGAAGGCCACACATTTCAAAAGGTGTCCCCTTTTGAATTGAAGAAAGTAATTGATGGAGCTGCTGGTGGTCCAGTTACTGAATGTTGGAAAATCAATTACAGAAGCAATTTCTTGGTGGAGACATCAAATGCTGCCCAGTTGCTTGGGTTACTTACTATGATGTCCTTCTCTGGGGCAATTACAAATTTCCCCATTGAGGTAAAGCCCCATGAGTCCCTCAGTTCTGCCAAGGGTATCATTTGGTGCCCCGACCTGATTGGATTACCGGAAAACAATATGTGTGAACTACTAACGCAGTTTATCATTGCTGTGCACCGGGTGATGACAAGCGAGGGTTTCAAGACATCCAATGCAACTTTCATCCTGACTTTTGGTGTATATGACCTCCCTCTAATGATCAAAGTCGGCTACGCAAATGTTCGCTTCATGCAATTTTCTCCAGCTGTACTATGTTGTTACAGTTGCCAGCAGTATGGTTATTCCTCTGCTAATTGCAGGCATTCTGCAGAATGCACAGAGTGTGCTGAGCCTCTACATCCTGACACATGTCAGTGCACCAAGCCCCTGAAGTGTGTTAACTGTAAGAATGGTCATCCTGTCTGGTCGAAAGATTGTCTTGTGTACCAACAAGAACAAGGCATCCAGAAAATTCGGGTAACAGACAAACTATCCATTGGTGAGGCATAGAAGCGGTTTCAAGCTCTCCAAGGCTTGAAGCCTGCTGTGTCTTACAGTGTTGTTGCCCACATCAGACCTCCAGTGAAGCATGTATGTACCCAGACGTTTGACGTGGCAACACGGACTGATGTGTCAGTGTGTGTGCCAAAACCACAGTGACTTCCAACCATTCATACTGCAATTTTCTGTACACTTCATGCCCCACAGCTGGCGCAACTAGTAAAATTTTGGTTGTTTTGAAGCGTCAACAGAAAGCCCCCCACAGACCTGGGACACCAAAGATACCACAGTCTCTCTCTGCTGCAGATGTAACTTCTAGCACCCAGCAGAAAGCTTGCCAGTCACCACCTTGCCAATCTGTTGTTCGGGTTGAGACGCCAGCGGTGGAAATGGTGATCAATGGTACTGACTAAGGACAGTTCTGATAACCACTCTCGGTTATTCAAACCATTCCTTCACAGGCACAGGGGGAAGTTAAAAAAATATTAGTCATGCTCTTCCATTCTCAACTTAATGATAGTGAAACTGCTGAGGTAACTTTAATAATCCTACCATCACGTGCCTTCGGAAAACCCACTTCCACCTTACTGATACGACCTCACACCAAAGTTACTCAATCTATCACACAGATAACATGGTGACAGATCTTGTATGTGGTGATGTGTGTATTATTGCTCTGGATTCTCTGTATCGTGAAGCTATTGCCCTTACCACCACACTGTAAGCTGTGGCTGTCAGGGTGTTCGTCGGCATGTTTCTCACTGTTTTTAGTATCTATGTTCCTTCGACTCAACGTATCCGTCTTGTTGACCTTGAGCATCATCTCTCGCAGCTCCCAGTTCTCCTCCTGGTTGTTGGTGACCTGAATGCCCACAGTGAGCTATGGGTCTCCTCTCACAGGGATGGTAGGGGTCATGTCATCAAGTTGCTCTTAACGGGTGTGAACCTTGCTCTTTTTTCTGCAATCAAGCTCTTGTCACCTGCTTTGAATGGTCTGTTTACCCCAATCTTTGTGGTAGTGACCACCATTTCATCATTTTAGAGGGTATGTCATGTGCTTGTCCTTCATGATGAGTGATTATGAATGTAGATTGGGACTGTTACAGAGCCTCACTGCACTTTCCACTGGAGTATCCCTTCTGAAGTGACTATAGTAGTTTACTGCACTTGTAGTTTCTGTTGGAGAGACTGCCATCCCTACTTCTACCAGTCGCTGCCATTGTGTCTCTTGGTGGAATGACCAGTGTCAGGAAGTGATCTATGCCAGGCATCGTGCCCTTCACAGATTTTTTATTCTTGTCCAACGGATGAGAATCAGTGGCTGTTCCACGTGTATAGGGCACAAGCACAGCATGTTAAATGAGGGAGCAGACGGGCTTTATATCAACATTGACTGTACATACAGCAAAGTTATCTGTGACAATGTTTGGAAGTTGTGTAAAGATTCCCTTTCTGTGTGTCAATGGCAAAATTGTTACTTATGCCTCTGAAATATCTGACTGTTAGACTGCTTTTTTGCTTCAATTTTGTATTCTTTGACCTGGAGAAAGCATACGGCAAGACATGGCATCTAAATGCAGCTACTTGATTGGGGATTTTTTGGATGTCTCCCATGTTTTATTGCTAATTTTATGCCCCACTGCACCTTTCACGTTCACAACGGGAGTTCCTTCTTGCAAGACTTTATTCAGGAGAATGGTGTGTGCAAGGTGGCGTTTACAGTATTACTCTGCTGTCACTATCACACTATAGTCTCCAATGTTGATCTGCCTCTGCAGTGTGCTCTTTATGTTGACAATTTAGCCATATTCTGCCATGCTGCTTCTCTGACAAATCCAGCTCGCTGTCCAGTGGTTGAGCAGTTGGGCGACTGACAAAACGCGGATTGTTCACTTCTTTCAAAAACGTGGCTTGTTTCCTCCATTTGTGGTACATTTATATAGCTCTCTTTTACCTGTGTTTTTATGTTTTAAGTTATTAGGCCTCTAGTTTGATTACAAATTATCATGGAGTTTCCACATAAAACACCTTAAAACACAATGTGTTAGTAATCTCTGCCTTCTGGAGATGCTGATGGTCTGAATTGGGGAGGCGGGGTATCATGATACCTTCCTCCGACTGTACTGTCTTATCCATAGTAAGCTCAACTATGGATGTGTTGTGTACTCTCTGTATGTCCTTCTGTTCTCAAATGGTTGTTGAGTGTTCACCAAGCATCATGACTGGGACATTCTGGACGAGTCCAGTTGTCAGTAGATGTGCAGAGGCTAGTGAACCTCCACTTGGCTACAGGCACAAACCGCTTCTCATATCAAACGGGGTAAGGTTATGCTCGAACCTTTCACATCTACATAATGCAGCTTTCCTGCACCCACAGTACAACCAGCTGTACAGGACGAGGCCTCTAGCTATTCGACCAGTGTGTCTCCGCTTTCAGCACTGTATGATTTACCTCCTGACTTGTCACCTGTGTGCCGTGAACGTCCTTGGTCAACACAGAGGGCTGTTGTATGACTCAACTTGGCGGAGTATACAAAGGCTTTCGAATACTGAGACCTATTTTGTAATCTTTGATTTTTTGTGTTTCCAAAATTTACTTGCTTTTACACTGATGGGTCTCATTCAGGTGCCTCTGCTGAGTGCACTTTTGTGACTGGTGCAGAGGTACATCTTTGTGCTTCATCCAGTGTGCTCAGTTTTAACTGCAAAGCTATACGTTATTTTTAAAGCTCCATGTTTTAATGGTATGGGGTTTCTGCTTCAGTATGTTCGCCACATTTTACTGGAGTGTCCCAGGTATCACCAGGCCCGCTGCACTTTTACCTTGCCTGAAGAACTACGACTAACGTTGTCTGATGGGGGTACGTCTGTGAGTGGCATACTGCTTTTTCTACATGTTTCGTAAAGTCTTTTTTAACATGTTGAGTTATGTTTTCATCATCTTGCCTTCTGACAAGCTTTTTATTTTTGTCTTTTTAACACGTTTCCCTGTTTTTTTTTTAATTGGTTTCCATGTCTTTTTAACATTTACAGTTTTGTTTTGACTGTTTCTTTAATGGAAATTCTTTTACCACTTGTTTTGTTCTTTGTTTCTTTCTTTTTGTGTCATTTTGTTTTCATGTTGGCACTGATGACCTCACTGCTGTTTTGTCTTTTATTTTAGTTTTCATGTGGTTTGCTAATAGCCTTGCTGACGTGCCCCACAAAAATACCACTCACTCGCCAGCTCCCTCTAACCATTCCACACCTGGCATGTTCAGGTTCCCTGCAACTACTGCCCTCTCTCTGCCTGTCCCTACCTTCAATACATCCCCATTACTCTTTTATTTACCCACCTCCTGCTCACCCGATTTATCCACACTATACCTTGTCAGCACCCTCTGTTCCCTTCCTACCTTTTGCAGATTATCTCTCGCTGCTTGCTACCCTACACTGATTTCTCTGCCACTACCCTCTCCATGCTGTTTGTCACTACCTACCTCAACTCTTTTCCTTGCTATTTTCTCAAGCTTCTCTAAAATACTTCTCAACTTCTCCACTTCAACCTCTGCCTCCTTTCTCTTATGTCTTTACTTTTCTAGTTCCACCTGTATCTTGGCTCAGAGTCTACACAGCTCTCCCTTAGCCTTCTCTAATTTCTCCAACCTTCCAGCTAAGTTATTCATGCCCACCTCATTACTAACCACTTCCTCAATCCTAGGTTTCATCTCCCTCTCTTTCCTTTTCATCAACTGAGCCACAACATCCCTTCTCCACCTACACTCCTTTTCCTCATCCCAAGTTGGTCCTAATGTTTCTTCTAAAATTTTCCCTCTCAATAATTCCCACTACCAATCACCTCTCAATACATTCTCCCCCTTTACTATCTACCTTAGTGGCCTGTCGGTGGATAATTGCTCCTGCAGGCCTTTTGTGTTTTAACTATTCTTTTTTAAACATTTTTTTTCTAGATGCCCTAACTTTTTACAAAAAATTACACATTGGGACCTTGCAAGCTTCTGTGCAGTGACCATTTTGCTCGCATCTCTCACAACCTGTTTTGACTTTACAAAATTTTTCACTGTTACCTGCCTTGCCACACTTAAGCAATAATTTTGCGACCTGCCATTGCACACAAAATATAGTACCTTGTTACATACGTAACACCACTTACCTTCATGGCTCTTGGGACTTACCCGAGTACCTGAAAATGTGTCAATTTGCCTTCCTGCCATTCTCCGTGTTGTAACCATGATTCGCACTTGTACAAAATGCACCGTGCTCTACCCTATTCTCCACAGTGTGCACAAAATTCTTAGATTCCTGCCAATAACTAATTATTTTCCTCTTGCACAGACAACACAGCCTGCTCAAAATTTCTGGGAGAACCTGACAAAACAAAACACTGTATGCCAACGTTATTCCCTTAAGAAAAACAGTAAGGATATTTTTCTCTAGCACTTTTGCTCTGACTGCATCTTCTTTACTGTACCATTTCCAGCCAGATGTAACCTAGTTGCTTTTTAACTAACAATTTTGTTCTGCTGCGAACAACTGAAGAATTTAGCAAAGCTGCTAGCTCTGCTCTTCATGCACCTGGAAATTTTGATATAAAAAGTGCATAAATTCATTTAGACATTCTCTAATTTAAGGGTGCACATCAATTACAGCAATGCTTGACCCTTAAACATACAACAAATAAATTTTTCATAATCACCCCAACCAACCATGTCTGCTATTTATCAATTGACTCAATGAATTATTCTATATCCTGATTCACACAATTTTCAAAACACTTTAATCAACTATAACCACTCTAGCATCTGACGTCATGTTAGCGCCCTCACTAACTTTGAATTTTGTTATATGTCTTTCAATCACCTAATTTAAATTGTGAACTGTCCAGATTTTTATGGAAATTCTCATCTCTGTTGCCTTTTAACTGACTGCTGCCTATAGCCATTTTACCCTGTCCTTTTAGCTGCTCTATATCTCTCATTACTTTTACAGCCTCATATATTTATTTTTAAACCTGCTCTGTTTAACACCACATACTTTCCGAAGTTTAAGTTATTTAGTTTCAGGAAACCCGTGAGGTGTCATAGACTAGTAAGAAATAGTTTGCACATAAAACGTTATTAAATTATTTCTGATACGCTATTTGTAAAGTAAACATGTCTTGCTAAAATATTCACAATTTTACGTAGCAATGGTGGAAACATACTCCATTATTGCAAATTAAAAATATTTTTCTTCTAGCTGTCTGATGAGCAAAAAATACACTGCATAGGACCTAATATTTTTCACGTGTTTATTTTTCCATGAAGAAAAAACTTCAGGCAGAGTATGTCATTTATTTTTTTCTGAACTTGCTTTTTTCTCTGCATTTGTTAAATTGCTCTGCGCTCGCAGCTGGGTAGATGATTATCAGATTTTACAATTTTTTTTATAATAACTCTGTCTGAATTTGTGATCCATGATCAAAATGTGATTTTAATGTTCAAGTACTTACTAAATGTGTGTTCAGATATGATGGCAGGGCGGTTAAGACTTAGAAGTTGGCAAAATTGAGGATGTACTAGAATAATTGTTTATTTTTTTCCTCCAGCAAAAAATCCTTACAGTTATCAAATAAAGTTTGCGCATGTAATTTATACCTAAATAGGCCTAATTAAGTTACAAAATTGTAATAAATATGTTTTTTTACTTCAGGTGCAAACATATTTCAATGCATTTATTTTTTTTGTTGGCCGATACAGAGAAGTTCTAATGAAGTGGCAGTTCCGAAATCGTTATTGTGGTTACGTGTGAAAAGTAACTTTTGTACATACAAAGTTTGTTTCTAGCTGTGAACACGATGTTTATGCCTTGTAATGAATTAAAGACCACGTCTGTTTATATGTAACTTTCCTCTATGTGTTTGAAGTATATTTATGTAACCTACTTACATGTTTCAGTGACTTGAATTTTACCAAACCCCAAATAAATTTCTCAAAAGTGCTTAAACCTAGTCAGGAAGAAAAATAATAAAAACTATACATGCTGAAAAACATGAAGGAATAAAAGTGACACTATTAGTGTGCGTGCACGAGTGCCATGAGATTGTTCACATTGTTGGCTACCATCTTGTTTGTCTCGTCACTAAAGTTATGTAACAAAATAAGCAACACAGTTGTTGTTTGAAATGCACAGGTCCTAAAAACACCATTTAAACGCTTTATTTTGCAGTGTAAAAATATTGTGTTTGTTATAGTATGGAAAATTCAAGCAGTAGGCCTATAACGTTAACTTTACTAAAAATATATACTTATTGAGTGTGTTTATTACTCAAATCAATCTGAACAGCAACATATTTGTGGTGTTTTGTTCTTTCGGTTATGTTTAAGCTTTCCAGGTTATAATAATTTGAATGTTACTTCTGTATGAGCAAAATTTTCTACTGTTTCAACATAACAATATATAATTGAAAATGATACCATCCTATAAAAAGAACTCTGAAATAATTCCGTCTCATGAAAGACGTCAAACTAAAGTTTCCCCCTGGTATCCTCCAAAACTCATCCTTCCACCTGTAACAAAATAAAAAGATTGCCGGCTGTATAACTTATTCATAACAAAAAACAAGTTGGAATGGCAACTTAGCTATAATATCCAACAGTGATTATAGCATTTGTTTACAAACATAGTTTTCTTCATTGACAACAGCTATGGCAGAAAGATATATTGTATCAGTGCTATTTTTATACAACTGTCAAAATTTGGTGTACTTACATGAAATGGTGTATACAAGACGTCCATGATTAGGAAATGTGGGAAATGTACTGGAATTTCTCCTGGTTTATGAGATCTGCACGTGGTGCGCCGGCAAGAATAACACTTGTACTATCTAAAGGTCGCATGGAGGTCTTTTACTACATTAGAAATGGGAATTAAATAAATGCCACACATTGGACACCTAGCGAGTGGGTGATGATTAGGGGGGGGGACCATTTTAATACATGTGCAAATCCTTACATAATACATAAATAAATTAAGTTAACATCTGTGTAAATATTGATGTGGAGGACATTTAATTCTAGTGGTTAGGCTTCTTGGTGTGTCTCAATAGGTATCTCTGCCATTATGAACTGCCTGTTGCAAGCTGCACAAAACCCTAAGGCTTGACATACTGTTTTCTTTATACCAAACTTAGTGGCAAGCAAAAATTTTCTCTCCATTGGCATTGTCATGTTTGAGGTAGCACCGTACAAAATGCATCTCGGGACTGGGAACGGAATGTCCATAACTAATTTACTAAGCTAACTTCAGGAAATGTTCAATTAATTAAAATATTAAACAAACAATACCATAAACTGTCTCAAACAAACAATCCCACTTCCATTACAATATTCTAACCTCTGCTTGTTCTGTAGTTAAGTGAAACTATGAACCTAATTACTCCAATAACTCAAACCAGAAAACTAGATGGCTCACTCAATAAAACTATAGTGTTGACTCTATTCAAATCTATTAAAATCACACTGCTAAACCATGCCCAATTTAGCAGTGGACAAACCAACCTTAAACTATTGAGCTCCTCCTGAGCTGTAGCCCCCCTCAATGTCGCCTCGCTTACTGCTGGTAAAACACTGACCTTAATTCATATTACCAGAATCATGGAGTTCACTTACTTCACACTTGTACACACATCATGTTGACTAATAAAATCTAAATGAAATACCACTGTGTATTCATCTCTAGTTCGCCAACGCAGCACTGTTCTCACTGTATTTATTTAATATTGATTACAAAACAAACGTAATTTATCATTGAGACAATTTACAAGTACAGGTTTCGTTTCATCAAAATTAGAATACTTTAATGTTAATCACAGTATTAAAAGTTTGTTATTTATGATCGTTTAAAACACAAGCAGACATGTTAAACCTGGGATGACTTTTCAAAGGTTTGTTTCAAAATGTGTGAAGTAACTGTGAATGGAGTATATATAGTCATAATGGCATCATAGCACGAGTTTCTAAATTTAATAATTTACCTATCCGGTAGCCTAGTTATACGTGACTGACATGCCCTGGGCTGTGCACTCTTGCAATTCCACTACCTCAGCTTCCACTTGTCAAAACGTGTTTCATATTCATCTGTAAATACACACATCAAAGAGATGTTGATCCCATCTACCTACATCAGAACATGTCACCAAGCTGCTTTTGCATAGGTAATGATAAAATTATTGATTTTGTTGTAGACATTTTTTATTACTGCAATGGACATTAAGTTGATAATATCCATAGTTTATTCACTTGTAAATGTTTGAAAAGTTGCAGCTTTCTTGCCCAGCAAACAGAAGTAATACATCATAATGCTTATGGAAAATTAGCTCTATTATAGCCTTAGTTTGATTTCCGTGGGTAGTATGTTAATATATATTACTACAATTTTTCTGTTAAATCCATTCATATGATCACAATACATTTTAAATAGAATTTCACAAACACTTGAAATTTTATTTTAATTAAAAGCCTGAACTTGTGTTGCACCTCTCACATCTATCTTGTTGAATGCACCTACAACTAGTCATGTGGCAAACTTGGTTTAACGTCCTCAATAAGATGTTAATTGTGATTCTTGTGCAGTATCAGTTTGGACGTTACAACATATTTGTGAATTTTGAAAATATTAGGAATTCTGGGAAATTAATAGACAAAATATTTTAATTCATAATAATGAAGTATTTCGTGATTAAAAGTAGTGTTACTCATTAAAAAATGTGAGATTGGTTAGTTACAGCTTGTACACGCAATGAGGCTATGTATAAATTAACAGTGGTACCGAGTGCACCTGGATTACAATATATCACATTTTTATATAAGTATTGTTTGCCCAAAAAATTGTTTCATGGCAAAATTATGCATGGTTTTTAATAAATAAATTCCATTTGTTTGCTTTGTTGCTGAAGTCGGAAGGGATGCACGAAACAAAAAATGTCGAACTGGCCTCAGATTATCTAGGTGATTACAGGCTGAATTAAAATTATTAGCGAGGAGAATCATTGCACATGAAAATATGTTACTTTCAATAATATATAGAGCTTGCGGAAAATCTAAAACTCTGGGAATTCTTTTGTACATTTATATTTTACACATGAAAAATGAGTCATTTCAGGGGGTGTGGCTTCTGAAGCACACCGCATATGCTGGCCAACAGATGGCAGCATAGTTGCCTATTCTACTGCTGTATCCCAAAAGTATTATCTATCATTTCCTTTTAAAAGTAAATTTTTTGTCTTGTATGGGCTTAAAATGTATAGGGTTTGAAATATATTGCTTCAAATCAATGTAGAAATATCTGAGATAGACTCTGTAACAGATTTGTAGCCTGTCTAATTAAATTTGAAACATGCATGTAGCAACGATAGCACTAGCTACAGCTTATGAAGAAGAGAGAAATGAAGCAAAAACTGACACATACAGTATAAGTACTATTTTGTTTGAAGCACCTACACTTTATTTTAGAACTAAGTTTAAATGCATCTTCATTCTTATTTTGTTTACAGCTGTATTTTTATTATTTTAAATATTGGTCATTAAATATTTACTGTGCAGCGTTGTTTTGAGTGAAAATCTTTTTCAAATACTGTTGTCAAGCAGAGATGATATTCGTAATTTAGGCATTTTTTGTGGCTACAATTGTTTGTATTTACGAGCCCATCTCTGTGTGCGTGTTACTTGAAACAGCAGGTTTACGAGTTTTACTTGTTGGTTTTCCAATACAGTGAAGCGGCACGATGTGCTGTAGCCAGAGTGAGGCCGGCTGGCTGAGACTATGGTAAATAGGTTGCAGGCATTGCTTTTGTCGGCATCAGATGATGGAGAAGAAAGAGTATTTAATCTCACTTTTGCAAAAAAAAAAAAAGTGGGAAATACGGTATGTAACATGAGAAAAACACTTGTTACAGTTAATTACCTCTACAGCGAAAGTAAACTTGAATAAGTTGAACCATGTCTTTTTGAGAATCTACTTGCAAAAATGTTCATGTATCGTTTGTGCTTTTTGTTTAAATTTTAAATGTAGTTTTTTGTTGGATACGACCTGCAAGTGCACTATCCTTGCAGGTAATAACTTATTTACTCTAAATTATTTTCAGCACATTCTGAGATGACTATCACTTGATAGTAAAATTGCATTGAATTGTGTTGTCTGTCGGCATCTGACGTGTCTTACTGCATTCTGTCAGTTTGTTGTTAAACCCATTTTACATACAACAGAAACGTTCATAAATAGGTTACGTGACTTTTATTCTACCTGATAGTTTCTCATATAAATTTTTTGCGTACAGGAATTCCAAGGGAAAAGCAGGAGATGTTTGGGAAATTCAATTTAGTCTTGCTGGACACCCTAAGTGTAGTTCAAGGTATGTTATTTTGCTGAACTGAAAAATGAGATTATAGCTTTCGCATCTTTATCTGGTCTGCATTTTGAAGGCATGCCTATGGCATGTAAAAATTGACAATGAATTTTACTCTATGCTTTAAGGTTAATGGTGTTAGTAAAGAGTTTTGCCATGTTTCTCTGTATGTTTTATCAAGTGTGAACTTGCAGTCTGACAGTTTTCTGCTGTGGTTATGAATTTCAATAGTAATGGCTTATATTTTTGGTTTGCTTGATTGATGCTTACAGACTGTGAAGTGTAAAAAGCTTACCAGTAGTTATAAAATGTGTGTTCTGCGCCAACTTGATGCTGGATGGGGAGCCACGGTAGCCATCTTGGATGATGTCACAAGGCAACCTCCTGCTCTGTCATTCCTTGTCAATGTTGGCCATGTTAGATTCCCCTCCCGCTCTGTCATTCCTGGCCAATGGCGACTCATCTTGTATGTCCCCACTTCATACTCTTGCATTCAGATTGGGATTTTTCTCAGATTCCTCTCAATATCCTTTATTTTCTCATGCTCTCTCATTCCTTCTTACCAGTGGTCCCCATTTCATGCTCTTGCATTCTATGTTGGGGGTGGGGTGGTTTCTCAGAGTTGTACCAGATGTCCCCATTTCACGCACTTGCATTCTGAGTGTGGGGTTTTCTCAGTCCTCCCGATCACCTTTATTTTCTCACACTCTCGCTTCATAACATAGGCATCACCCCCGACATTGAAAAGGACCGCAGGGCCAAGTATGCCCTAAGTCTACTTACAAGCATAGTTGACTGTAATTTCTGAGCTGTTTAAGATACAGCTACCAAATTCCTAACATAGGCATCACCCTTGATGCTGAATATGACGGTAGAGACAATTAGGCCTTAAGCCCTCTTATAAACATAGTTGGCTGAAATTTCCAAACCATTTAAGATACAGCCACTAAATTCATAACATATGTATCATCCCCCATGACGAAAATGACCGCAGGGTCAAGTAGGGCCTAAACCCACTTATAAGCAATGTTGGTTATTTCCAAACCATTTAAGATTTAGTCACTAAATTCATAACATAGTCATCGCCCCCGATGAACAGGGTCACGGACGCACTATGCCCACTCATAAGCATAGTTGCCCACCATTTCCCACCCACCAAAGCTATAGACATCAAATTCATATCATAAACATCTCCTCTGATGAAGAACAGGGGTGGTAGGGTGAAGTAATTTTTAAGGCGTCTTATAAGCATAGTCGACCGACATTTCCCGTCCACCGAAGATATAGTCGTCAAATTCTTAACATAGACATCGCCGCCGACAACGAACAGGATGGTAGTGACAAGTACGCCTTAAGCTCTCATATTAGCATAATTGGCTACCATTTCCCACCCACCGGGACTATAGTCACCAAATTCATTTCATAGGCATCACCTCCGATGACAAACAGGGTGGTAGGGTCAAGTATACCTTGAGCCCTATTATAAGCATAGTTGCCCGACATTTCCCACCCTCCAAAGCTACAACCACTAAATTCATATCACAGTATTCACTTTCGACTGCAATTAAGGAGATAAGGACAAGTAAGGCCTTAAGCCCTGTTACAAGCATAGTTGGTCAGCATTTCCAAACCTTTGAAGTTAAGAAACATGTAACAACCATCCACACACGTAAAGAAAAAATAAATGTAGGTATACATACAAGTGCATCGCAAAGTTACCGTTGCATGAAGGAGTGTAGGGTCTGAAATAGCACACACATACGCATCGACCTGCATGCACTCAACAATCACCCACCGTCGCCCTTTTCGTCTGCTACTGCAGGTGTCTACCAACTTGGAACCCCCTCAGCGACAGCTAGCCTCCCTTCGTCCACCATCTTCCAGGTTAGACATATATATATACATATAAATGTGACAATATATACATAAATAAATGTTAACATGGATAACATACGACAAACAACAATATGCAAAAAGAATCAAGATATATACAAATGCACTGCGTGCATGATGTACATAGTCGTGGGTAATGGTAAAATACATATATAGTAATACCATCAGTCCAACACAAGGGCCGGCGGTCGGAGTCATCGTTAGCCTCGGTAACCCTTAGCAACCAGTCATATACTGAAAAATAAAGTGGTATACAATTGTACCGATAACAAAACATACGTAGTCGCAGGTTACACTAAAGCATGTATGTGTTAATATAAATAAACACAATCAGCCTAAAGCAAGGGTTGGGGAAACCAAGTGTAAAAGATATGAAACCGCCCTGTACATGAAAAATTAGTCACGTAACAAACAATAAAGTACTAGCATATATGAAAGAACATCACGAGCATGATGTCATAATGAGTCACAATATGTAAAAAATACCCGATGGAGCCACGTCCATAATAGTGATATCAGTTTTGCTATTGTGCCAAAAAGTTTAGTAAAAACTAGAATGCATGCCAACATGAGAAAGAATGAATGATCACACGGGCCAACCGCAAAAATTACTACAATGCGTCAAGTGCGATACTCATTACGTGACTTGTAAAGACTATTCCTTTGCGTGCCATAAAACATCATACATTTTAAACCATTAGTCAAGCAAGAGAAACTACACTGCTACGCGCTGATGCAAACAGTTGTAAAAGCAAATAGCTATAAACATTTAACAACCCGTGAATATTTCACAACCATCAACATGCGCTGTACGTCTCATTAGTAAAAAAAAAATACTTTTCCGCAGCCGAGAAGCACAGGTGCAATATAATCATCACTGCTACACACTGATGCAAACAGATATAAAAACAAAATGTAAAAGAAAAATAGTTATATTAATAATTTACCAACCAGCGCAATTACACATTATGCAAGCGTCGGGTGCTGTACGCTGTGTGTTAAACGATGCTATGCAATACCAGACCGTCCTGGTCAGTACTAAAGAAAAGCAAATGACTTCCTTACGAATTGACTGAAATGAAACCATTGCATTCATAGTACAACCAACACTCGCAACACTAGCAGTGGAACACATCTGATCTGGCCGACGTCGCACAATCAACTAACATCATGAGAATCTGTAAGGCAGCCCAGGCGGTTGACCAGCAACGCTGATACCATGCAGGTCTTGACAAGTTGAATGGATGGCACTGAACACTATTCGAGAGAGAGAGATGCGTAAGGCTCTAGGGTGGCAGACTAGCTGAGTCACACATGCACTTCCCTTTGCGAGAGGAATTCAGCTATACAGTACGAGGTAACAATTTATTTTGTTTGAATACATCAAGCTGTAAGTATTAGCATGTCTCTTAAAAATATTGCTTCCAATAAACTGATGTTGGTAGAGGATATCACTTCTGTCCACCCTACTCACATTTAGGTCTATAAAAAGCAGTTATTACCACCACACATCGCTCAGAACTTCTTTCGCTTGTCGAGAGGACATAGTAAAAATGATGGGATGCTGTTCTAGTGGTCAGAAAATTTTATCAGCTATCATGGCATATGGAAAGATTAAATCACTTGCAGCACTCGTCAAAGGTATTGAGCATGCATACCTGCCTAAAGAATTCCTTCTAGTATATGCACGACACAAAATAAAATTAGTCTACAAACACCTACCTGTCTATTTGCAACAAGATGAAGAGATTCTTGGCTGTCTCCCATACCTAGAATGTTTTCAAGGTAGTGCTACCGTTACAGATGCACCACATCCCAGGAGCTGGTGTAAGACACATTGGGAGCAAGCAGCAGCAAAAGAAAAACAAACACTTCCAACACTGAAAGATGAATGAGTGTTAAGAAGTTGAGAGGCAGAATTGTCAACTTCGCAGGCTAGACAGCGATCGGCCTGATAAGGTAACATATTTCAGTCTAGCAACTATACTGACATCTGCACCACACATCCAGCAGTCATCTACTGAGGCAACCCGAGACGGGCAACAAAACTAGCATGCAGTGTGAACAGTATACAAGCGAGCATCATGTCAAAACGGATGTCATTTTGTCAACGACCGTGGTGGTGGAAAGCAGATCATTACGACTACATTTATCTGTACTCTGCTGCAATATGAAGACGGAATCAATGGTTGAAGACCACCAACTTGTAACACCGTCTGCATCATCAACAGCAAGGAGCCCTGAAGAGTCGCTACAAGCATTACGGTATCAATGTTACTAATGTGGAAATACTTTTAGTAACATTTATAATACACGCCAACATGGAAGTGGCCATTGCATGTTCAGCTCAGCATACAAGACGTTCTACTGTAATAACTGTGACACTGTGTTCACCCGCAATAATAACCTGTATAGACATAACAAGAAGTGCAAAGGCAATGTTTGTCGTTCATCGGGAAGCAAGTGCAAGTATTGCGGCAAGACATTTGCGAACAACTCCAGTGTCAAATGTCATGAAGATAGTAACTGCTTATTTGTCATCGTCTACAAGACTTACCCATGTGATAACTGGTGTGCAGGATATGCGAATAAGTGTGTCTCGAATACCTCATAGCAGGAATTACTCTGCAAAAACAGTCACCATAAATGTTTTGCTCGAATGAAGAATAAGTTGAGCATGTATCAAATATTATTATGTATTCTTATTATGTCAAGTCTGTAAAATAAAGATAAAGTATATAAATTATTTCTATGTTATTCAGTTATCTTAACCCAAGCTAATATTAGGTTCACCTCGATCACTAGGAAAAAAATTACCACATTTCGTCTTAAGTCTGAAAGAGAAATAACATTTTATGTATAGTGTGAAGTCTCGAACTCAGATCCCTACCAGTGGTTGCTGGAGCAATACACAGATGCTCTCGCCATCTTCGTTTCTCCAGTTGACCACTAGAGTGGACGACCATAGTCTGCTAGGGTCATTGTGGTTTTTCGGCCATCTTCATTTCTCCTGTCGTATAGAACCTCTACTATAAAATAATAATACCAGATAGTTCCACAGTCCATAATAGTGATATGAGTGTTGCTATTACAACTAGAACTTTAGTAAAAAGCAGGAATGCCGGTCAACAGGAAAAAGAGCTTATGTTCAGAAGGACCAACCTCAAAAAAATTCTACAATTTGTCAAGTGCAGTACACTATTTACCAGCAGTGATAATTTGAAAATGCATTACACGTCTTGTAAAGGCTGTGTTCCTTTGCTTGCCACTAAACATCATGCATTTAAACCAGTGGTTATGCAAGAGATGGCGACACTGCTACATATTGATTAGATATAAAAAAATGCAAAGGAAAATAGTTATAAACGTCTACCAACTAATGCATATTACACTAGCATTGAACGCTGTACATTGTGATAGACCAAAAAAGATTACACTGTCACGAAGCACTCGTGCCAGCAGACATAAAAAAGGAAAACATTTATAAATGCCTACCAACCAACACATATTGCACAAGCGACGAGCACTGTACATCGCATCAGTCGTTGCTAGACAAGACCATGCATATGAAAACTGACGTGGTGGCCTTGGTTCGTACAGCAAAATAGCAAACAATTTTCCCCACTACACCCTTCGACTGAGCTATGCTACAGTACAGAGGCACACAAATTCCACTATCAACCAACGCATAATGTGCGAGCATCGAGCAACGTACATCACATTATACTAAAATAAAATGCTAGGACAGAGTCGAGAAGCAGGGGGAGCGACAAGGTCGACACTGCTACATACTAATGCAAACAGATATAAAAAAAATAAAATGTAAAGGAAACTAGTTATAAGCACTTACCAACCAGCGCATATTGCATATACTTCAAACATTGTACGTTGCGTTAGATGATGCTTATCAATACCAGGCAGTCCTGACTAGTATGGCAGAATAGCAAACGATTTTCTTTCAAACCGATCAGAATAAAACCGTGAAATTCAGATTACAGACAACACTCACAACCCGCATCACTAGTGGTGGAACGCACCCACCTTGCCCGACATTGTGTGATCAACTAACATCTCGAGAATCTGAAAGGTAGCCAGGTGGTCAACCGACGGTGTAGGCACTGTGCAGGTCTCAACTAGTCGAAGGGATGGTACATACACTAGTCGAGAGTCGAGTCAGGTTCCAGGGTGGCAGACCCGCCGAGTCACTCGTGCACTTCCTTTTACGAAAAGAATTCAGTTATACAAGGCAAGGTAAATGATTTATTTTGTTTTAAATTTTATTTACACGTACATATTTTTAAGGATGAAGAAAAATATGTGAACACTCTAAGAAAACTCATTTTCTCCTGCTCGCAATGAGCAAGGAGGAGCTGTGCAACATTGGTACATGTGAGGACATCGGCAATAGCCACCGCTGCCACTGCCAAGATGGCTACACTGGCTCCTACTGCCAGGAGGAGATCAACAAGTGCGAGAGCGCACCCTGCTGGTATTTTTAAGTATGAAGAAAAAACATGTGAACACTGAGAAAACCCATTTGCCCCCGCTCGCAATAGCAGGAACCGTGATGTCACAACCTTGACCTTTGAATATTATTTCGGACAACATCTACGCTAGGGATGAAGGGGAAAAAACCTATATTTTGTTTATAAAACAATCATTGGAACACACTGAGAAAATCCAGTTGCCTCACTCACAACAGCAGCAACCATTACCTTGACCTTAAACTGACCATGTATGACATCATGTGACCTTGACCTTTGGCCACCATCTCAAACAAACTCTACTGCTTGAAACAAAAAAAGAATCACAATTTTTTTAGAAAATGTTAAAATCTGAGAAAAAAATTTTTAAGACCTTGGCGGCTTTGATGAAGCTGAAGACTGAGGCATGCCCCATCTTCAGTAGACAAGGATTAGTATTGTTATTATTATTATTATTATTATTATTATTACGATTTAGAAGTTCTTAGTTAATCTTGAGCATCATGAGATAGCAGCACTAAGTCCTGTTGTCAATTTATTGTTGGTATCATTATGATGATTGAGGTTAACTCTAAAATACAATCAGTAGTAAATGTACACCTTGTTTTTGTGGAGATGTTGGAAAATATTAATATTTTCTGTCTATATTTTTACATTAATTTCTTAGTTTTTTTAAATTTTATTATTATTATAATTTTTTTTTTTTTTTTTGCAAAATATAGCATTTTTACAATTACCATTTTTATTACATTGTTGTTCATAAAGACACCTCTTTGGCCTGTCAGTGTAAATACAGACATGGTGGAATATTGAGTTAGAGAATATTGTTTCCCACTGTAAATGTAATTACATGGTAACTGTCTCCACAAATACAGCTGAAAGTTACAGAATAGAGTTTCTGGTACATGTAGATCTAACCATTTCTCTTGTCTGCCATATACAAGGTGATTTTACTTTATGTAATGACCATTTACAAAATTATATAATAATTTGCTATTAATGTTGCGTGAGAATGTAAGCAACTTTCCTATAGTTCCATATAATTGCATTTGACAAACGTTTGTATTTGTCTTTTTTCTAAGGAATGTAAAAGTTATCAGGCATGTATTTGATAACTGATAATAATACACTCATTCGTTACATGTTTGCATTTTGTATTTGTTGGGATTTGTATGGTTTCTTTGTTATGCAATTAAATTAAATAAGTATATTTTTTGACTTATTATGTTTAAAAATAATGTTGATAAATTGAAGTATGATTAACGTGTGGTTAAAAAAACTTTCAGGAAGGAATGTGTGATTCTAAAAAGGGCTATGTTGGGCGATCAAATATAAATGGCATAGATCTGAACAGGAATTTCCCTGACCAATTTGATATAAAGTTTGGTGATATTGATGAAGATATCGTTGAAGGCCGTCAGAATGAAACTCTGGCAATGATGAAGTTCATTACGTCCAATCCATTTGTTCTCTCTGGCAATCTTCATGGAGGTGCAGTTGTTGCTAGCTATCCCTTTGATGATTCAGGGTATGTACATTTGTAGTTATCCATTATATTTTTTTTAATATTTTCCAAATATTTTTAATATTAAGTTGATTTAAGAAGTTGTTTTGTGTTACTATGCAGTAAATATTGTTGTAATTCCTGCTACATCCTCTGCCACAGTTTCATGTTTATTTAAAGAATTAAGTAAGTTGGGACCATGTTTTGAAAATCGGTCACCCACTATTCACAACAATATTATTTTACCTACATTTTGTCTCATTATTGTTTTATTGTATAACTGTTATATCATTAATTTGAATACACTGCAGGACAATAAAAATAGCGCACACAGAAGGATGCGATTGATGGTACTGAAACTTTATAGAGGTAGTTATACAAATGAATGATACACATGATCACAAAAATAGAGCAGCAGGACAATTACATATGGATCTGTGGTACAGCATCCAGTCATCTTCAGTAGTGCATTGCATACCCTCGCACTGCAATACATGCTGGAACATGGTCTGGCATGGAGTCCAGTAGACTCATGATGATGTCCTGAGGCAGACAGGCTCACAATTATTGGATAGCGTGTTCAAAATACCAGATACTGTGGCACTGCGGCAACTGGAATTTAAACTGATCCCACAGATGCTCAATTTGTGACATGTCAAGGAGCGAGCATACCATGTTGTGTTTGGACATGACGGAGGCAGTTCTGGATGACCCATGTCATGTGCGTTATCCAGCTATAATATGGCAAATGGAATCCTGGCCAGAAATGGGAGCAGATGGGGGCATAGGACCTAATCCACATCCTGCTGGGCCATCAATGTTTCCGGTAACCCAATGAGAGCAGATTGTGGTCATTCCATGTGAAATCATCAAGGGCCTGAAGCTGCACCATTTTTGATTTTGATAAACATTTGTTCTTATATTACCCTATCCTCAAGGTGAAAGAAAAACATTGATTAGATTTTTACCTACAACATGTGGGTGATGGCAGCCATTTTCATACACACTGCAAGCAAATTTCATATATTTGGGTTTACACAACTAGCAGTAACTTTTTTAATGAGTCACCTATTGTGGAGTTTTTAGTGTCATTTAAAAACTTACATAAGATACTATTACACTGTACATTTATATTATAAACTAATTTTTTTTTCAAGATGGTGGCCATCTGCTTTTAGCATTCAGATGACTGTTTTACGCCACTTTATACCCCACCCTGCTTCACCAATGTTGCATTTAGAGATCTGATCTTTTGTGTGCTTATTGTCTACATGTAGAACAGGGTGCCAAATCAAAGATATCTGGATTGAAGACTTCCTTCCTAGAAAAAATAGTCTCCAACTTGGGAAAAAAATTAAAATTTGCTGTTTTCGAAGCCAAAAAAAGTTAAATTTGAGTTTTTTTTAATTAAATAAACTCTTGATGAATAGCTATAGGGCACAAGTTGTCCCATTCTGTTATTTTTACCCCGGTTGAGTTCACGGACCTTTTAAAAAACTAAAAAAAAAAAATCGGTTTTTAAATTTAATCTGTTGTGCATTATATAATCGCACTTCATTCTGAATGTCATTAACCTTGGGGCAACAAGGAGTATTAAGTTTTAATACACTGTTTGGGCAGTGCAATTAAAAAAAAATAAAAAATATACCATTTTGACACTAAATAAATAAATATAAATAAATTAACTTTTACCTTCTGTGCTGTAATTTGAAAACTATAGACAGTTTAACTTAAGAAAAATCAAAGGTAAAATTCACGAGATGTTTGAAGTCTTGTTATTACATGAAATTGTAACCACTCTGTAATGTCCGAAAGTCTGAAGATGAACAGCCGGCAATCCGTGTTGAACCAAGTGATTTTGTGAAGTGAACCTCCCTGCTGGCGCTGGGACTCAGGTATTTTCCAAAAAAAAATTTAATTAAGCAATATAAACATACTGTAAATGTCCTAACAAACGAACATCACCATTCGTAACAACCAACTTTGCATTATCCCCGCTAGCGCCTACAAGTTAACACGTGTCGTGGGACACGTGGACAGCCAGGACAGTCAACCCAGAGGACGGATACTCAGTTACACGTGTCGCTGCAGCGTGGGACCTCTTCCCCACCACCCCCTTAGCAAAAGTTCACGCCAGAGAAAACGACTGACAAGCTTAGAAATNAGGGCAACTGGGACACGCGCAGTGGAAGGAGAGCTGACAGGGTAAGTTATAGGGTGCAGGTCACCCCTCCTTCCACCAACAAGAACCATGGCACGTGTATGAAGTGTTCTTTGTACTGCGCCCTCCTCCCACCTTCCTCCCCCAACAA
The DNA here is from genome assembly GCA_002778355.1 of Clitarchus hookeri. NCBI lineage: Eukaryota > Metazoa > Arthropoda > Insecta > Phasmatodea > Phasmatidae > Clitarchus > Clitarchus hookeri. The sequence continues at coordinate 1,092,953 of NQII01000187.1, read as the reverse complement.
GGGAGACATGTGTAAGAACTTAGGGAGGGAGTCAAGAGAGGATATAAGCGAATTTACGAGAGAAGAGCGGATCAGTTTTTTATCACCGTGTAGAGAGAGTCAGTTGCGTCGGGAATCGCGAGAGGACGTTGGAACAAGAGGAGAGCGTCAAGGTGCAAACCCAGAGCAGCAGTCGAGAGGAGACGGCCCCCCACCTCCACGACGTCGCCCGCAGTTAATCCGAGTTAGTTAAATAGAGTACCACACCTCGGAAGTGTTTCTGTATATTTAAACTAGAGACAATATAACCAACCAGTAAAGTGAAACACCGAAAGACTACCTTATTGATATACCCTCAACCTTCAAGGCACCTTATAGTCTGTGCCATCTAACATTAACTGAGGACCCTACTACCCACTCTGTACACATGTGGGGAATAGCGTCAACATGAACATCTGAAACTTATACCAGGTAAGACTGTATGTGCACACTGTTTTCAAAAGTTGAATAAAACGGTAGAATTAGAGTTTGACGGAGAAGAACACAACAATAATTGTATTTTGAGTCAGATTGCATTACTGTAGAATCAGTTAACCACGCATGTGCTGCTCTGGGTGAATCTCCTATTCGTTTACAAAGATTTCATCAGTGTAAAAGAGGACATAGAATAAAGCAAAAGATAGATAACCTATCATTTAAAATTAGAAGTAAATTAAAAACAAGTATCTCATTACTACAAATAATAATTTAGGTTACCTTGAATTAATAAAAGAGTTGAAGGAGAAATTCGCACATGCTAGCACATTTGACGAGAAATACAAAACTTTTAAGTTTGGTGCCAAAATGCTGGAGAATTTCTAAAACCAAAACTGAGTTTAAGTGCGGTGAATATTTAGTAAAAAATGCAAGAACATTAAAGGCAAAACATGGTGTGCTACCAAATGTTGATAACGAAAAAAGTGGAAATTGCTTTAAGTAATGAAACGTAAAAGTTGTAACATATTTTTACAACAGTGATGTAAGCAGAATCATGCCTGGTTTGAAGGACTGTGTAACAGTCAGATCTGAAAGTGGAGCGAAGACAAAAGAAGAAAAATATCTAGTACTCTTTAATTTAAATTAACCTTACTTGAAATGCAAAGAAACTCATCCATGTATAATGTTAGGCTTGTCAAATTTTTCTTCATTAATGCCCAAGTGCTGCATGCTAGCTGGTGCTAGTGGCACACATTTTGTAAGTATGTGCCTATAGCACCAAAATGTGTATAATGTTGGCAGCTACAGCAAGTAAAATTTCATACAAAGATTTAATGAAATTGATTGATTGTGATGATAGAAAAGAAAGTAGTACACCTTCACAATGTCATAAATGTCCTGGAATTGATGTACTGGATTGAATCATCTGTGAGGTAGACGAGCTACTGAGTGAAATAAGGTACAAAAAATGTTGTCAACTGACCGCTGTGAGCTTGCCACCTTAATAAGAAATATGGAAGAGTTTTTAATTGATCTAAAGGAAAAGTTGATAAAATTAAAAACCCATCACTTTAAAGTCAGTCTGAATTTCTTAAATAAAAAAAAGATATTACTTGTGCTGAGTGCATAATTTTGAGGATCTCTCAGAAAACTATACTTTCGTGATGCAAGATGAAGTACAGGCAAGATTGATATTGCAGCATTCACTAGGGGCTCTTCACACTGGTGTGTGATGATTATCAGTCTCCTTAACGAAGCAGCACTCATCACTAAAGGCCACACATTGTGGTGTGCTGCATTCTACATTTCTCTTGCCTGGCCCCACTGTAAACGAAAGTCGCCGCTGTTGTACAGTTAATGGCAGCTCATGTAATGGGCACTGCAATTACAGATTTGCTTCCGCATGGCATCTGGTAATGGTTTGTGGGCATACAGGAACCCCAAAACTGGCCAGCATCATGAAATGGGTCGCAATGGGATCACTCTGCACCTGGTGCACAATCTGTTAATCCTCTCGACTGGTAGTCGACATTGTCCATCCTGAGCCGGTCCTCCATATGTGGGTGCCACTGCTCCCAACCAGCATAAGACATTATGGCCCGAATGAACCACATGGTGGGCTGTACTGCGATACGACCACCATGCTGTTTTCAGCCTGGTAGTGAGTTTTTTCTTGAAGTCCATCATTTGAGTGAAGCAATGTCTTTGCAACCTTCCCGCATTCTTCTTCACTGTGCATGCTTGCTTGGTATAATCTGGTGTTTCTTGTGTTAATGCGGCTATGACTACTTGCCAGTATCTATGACCACTGCCAGGTGTGCCGTCAAATGCAAATGCACTAACATACCAGCCTTTATTCTCTCTATTTACATAGTTTTATGGTTGTCGCATATTTTATTCCTGGTGTTCTATTTTCATTGCCCGACTGTGTATTTACAAGACTGTCATTTTGATAAGAAGTATTAGTCTCTTTCACCATGTAAGTTAACATGGCCTACTGTAGCACTACTTGTGTGCAAAATTTGTTGGGAAATGATATTGGTTTCTGAAATAGCACATAAATGTTCATTTTCTCACCTGGCTATTTTTACAAAGAGGTGGAGAGAATAGGTTTTGTGTAGACACCCTTAATGGTTGCAATAGATACTGCCGGCATTCAAAGTTCATTTAAAATTGATTACATAGTTTGTAGATACATAATACTAAGCATAAATGCTTAAATGGCAACCATTCTGAAAACAAGTGTCCAACATACTTAAAACATACAATTTTAGATGACCTGCGATAGTACTGCTACTTTGTGAAATTTGTTATGATTTGTTTGCTTGTTTCCCAAGATATGACAAAAACTTTTAACTTTTAATGTTGTGATATCTTACAGAATGGCAGACAAAAGGTCTGAGCTATTTATTGGCATATTAGATGATTGTAATAGATAATTTCATCATGTAACTTTTGGTAAAAATTGGTTAAGCAATATCATAGATACAGCCAATTAACCCTAAATAATTTATGATTGCCATTTAAAAATAAATGTTGTTACCATTAAAAATCACATATGTTTACACAGTCCTCCATAGCTTTACTTACATGTCATATTTAGTGGGAATTGATGTAGTAGTTTCAGAGATATTACTTAAAAGCTTAGTGCTATCTTCCAAAATGAAAGATATCCTTCTCTAAATTCATTGCCTACATGATGCACTGCCAACATACCAAATTTGGTGTAATTTGGTTAAACGATTGCCAAGATATGATGCACTCTAAATTATAAAATGTCTGCCATTTTGAAATTAAGCCCCCAGCATGGTTGTGAACTATATAATTAAGATATCCCTACTAAGTACTATATGTATACCAGGTTTGGTGATTTACTTTTAAAAGGTGTAATTTGGTTATAGGTTTCAAAGTTTTTAGGGGTGCTCACATATACAAGTGCACACAACATGTGTAGGTGTGCTGCCAAAACATGTTTTTTCCATTACTTCTTTCTTCAGCTGCTGAACATGTTTTGGCAACACACCTACTCTTGGGTGTTTTACAGACTGCTTTGAAGGTGTTGAATAATGATAACATGTAATTTTTGGTACAGATGTGTAATATCGGATGGCAAAAAAAAATTGATATTATTTGCCTTCCATAACTTCAAGGACATTCTCATTGATGTGGGAAGAGAGGTTATTGCCGATTAAGATTACTTTTCCAAGAAAAGTAGAAACAAACTGTTAGAATAATAGAAGTAAAGCAGACGACACTTTGTTTAACACTGATGTAGTTTAATGAACAACCAACAGACAAGTAACCGACATCGCTCCGTGGTCTCGAGTCCGCCACGGAGTAGTGACGCAATGCAGTGTTGCCAAATGAAATGTACAATAAAATAACACGCCTCCTTACATTTATATGGCAACACCAAAACACACAAAAACAAAACAACTTCACTATGTTATTAAAACTATACCTTAAATATATCTTAACTTACTATACCTTATTTTATTCTTTTACATTTAACATTTCTCTGAATTTAATGAATTTTACATTTCCTAATGCTTTTGTACATATATCTGCAATATTATTTTCTGAATCTATCTTTACAACTTTAATATTTCCTTGCTTGACACTCTCATGTATAAAATGATAATGAACCTCAATATGTTTAGAATTCTTTGTAAAGTTTCCATATTTGGAAATGGCTATTGCCCCTGAGTTATCCTCGTATATCCTAACTGGTTTACAAATTTTGGTGAAAACATCATTTGTTAAACAAATAAGAAAATTTATTTCTGTTACAGCTTCTGATAAGGCAATGTACTCTGCAAATGTAGAAGACTTTGTTACACAGTTCTGTTTCTTTGATTTCCAACCAATAACATTTCCAAACAACCTAATTATAAATCCTGAGGTAGACTTCCTGTCTAGAATGTCTCCTGCCCAGTCAGCGTCCACAAAACAATCCAAAATATCAGCATTATCATTCTTATAATATTTTAATTTAAGATCTCTTGTCAAGTACAAATACTTTAGAACTCGCAGAGCATATTTAAAATGTGTCTCATCATAACAATTTTGGAACCTGCTTAAATAATTTACACAAAAAGATATATCTGGTCTGGTACCAGAGCTTATATACAAAAGAGCACCTATTAAATTTCTATACTTTATATCCTCATTTTTATCAGCTTGTGCCAGTTTTAAATTGACTTCCATAGGGGTCTTATACAATTTTGCATTTTCAACATTATAACGTTTAGCTAAAGATTCAATATAAGATTTCTGACTCAAAGTCAAGATATTATCTTGATCATAACAATATTTAATATCGATACCAATATAGTTTTTTACTTTACCTTTGTCTTTCATTTTAAACTTGTCAGATAATTTACTTTTTATGTCAACAATAGCTTGTTCAGTTTTACAGCAAATTAACAAATCATCAACAAACAGTAGAATGTAAACAGTTAAGTCATTCTCTTCTTTAACATACAAACAATAGTCATATTTACTTCTGCGAAAACCAAGAGTTATCAAGAAATCATTGAAACATTCATACCATGCTCGGGGACTTTCTTTTAAGCCGTATAATGCTTTATTTAATTTATAAACTCTGTTAGTACCATCTTCATAACCAACTGGCTGCTTTACATAAACTTCAGATACAACTTTACCATTCAAAAAGGCTGTCTCTACATCCATTTGATGAATAACTAAAGAATATTGACAACAATAAGACAATAACAGTTTAAGAGTCGGCATTTTAGCTACAGGAGAATAAGTATCATCAATACACTCAGTTTGTTGGAAGCCTCTCACCACTAGCCTGGCTTTATACTCCCTTTCACTCTTCTTTTTGTATATCCACTTCACATCAATTACCTTCTTGTCCTTAGGAGGTTTGCTTACTAGTGTCCATGTATTATTTTTCACAAGACTGTCCATCTCACAATTCATTGCTTCTTTCCATTTCATTGACTCTTCACATGTAATCGCCTCCTGAAAATTTTCCGGAACCAAAGCATCACAAAAATTGACATTAATGCAGTAATAACCAAATTCCTCATCAAAACGAAGTGGAGGTTTAACTTGTCTTGTTGAGTCCTTTTTTGTTATCCTATCTTCATCTTCTTTTATCTCATCATTATTTATTTCTTGTGTATTATCCTTTTCCAACTGTTTTGCCATATCCATCTTCTCTTGATTTGTATTAGGTGAATCTTCAATCTTATCCTGTTTCTCATCTTCAAATCCACACAAAGTTTCATCTTCTTCTATGACATCACAATGTCTAGCAATAATCACTCTGTTGTTAACCAACACTCTGTATCCAGTGTCAGTATATCCAAGTAAAATTCCAGCTTCTGCTTTCTTGTCCCATTTTGATCTTCGCCTTTCTTCTGGAATTCTCATAAACACTTTACTTCCATACATTTTCAAATTTTTAACTGATGGCTTTCTTTTAAAAAATATTTCATATGGCGTTTTCCTTTCAATAGTATTAGTCAATGTCCTGTTTTTAAGATATGCAGCTGCTTTAATTACTTCAGGCCAAAATTTTCTTTCTACTTTTGCTTCTGATAAAAGACATCTGCCCATATCCATTAATGTTCTATTGTATCTCTCTGCTGTTCCATTTAGTTCATGAACATATGCTGGACAAGGTTTTATTACTATTCCCTTTTCTTTTGCAAACTGAAAAACTCTTGCATTCATATATTCCTTGCCATTGTCACATCGCAGTTCCTTTATCATCTTTCCTGTCAAGTTTTGTACCTCATTTACATATTGCACTAAATAATCATATACCTCATCTTTTGTCCTGATACAATAAACTTTAACTAATTTGCTGTAATCATCTATGAAACTCAAAAAATATTTTTCTCCCTGATTTCCTGAAGTCTGATGTGGTCCATTTAAATCTGTGTGTACAATCTCTAATAGCTCCTCTGCTCTTCTTCGATTATGGTGAAATGGTAGGTTATGCATTTTGTTTTCAATACATGTTGCACACCTTAGGTATTCAGATTCAATCTCTTTAGGTAATCCATCCAATGACTCAATTTTGCACATTACTTCCAAATTTCTAAAATTTATATGTCCCAATGTACGGTGTAGTTTTTCTTTTATAGTCATATGTCTTTTACCCACATTCGCTTGCATTCTTTCTTCAATCATGTAGCTTTTCATCTTATACAGTCTCTCATTTTTAATTGCCACTGCTAGAACCTTTCCATTTGTGTTATAAATTTTTGACAATCTCCTTCTTGAAACAATTGAATGTTTGTCTGTAATTCTTGAATAACTTAACAGGTTTGCCTTCATTTCTTTTACATAAAAAACATTTGTCAACATCACTTCCGATTTTTGTCCATACACCAGGAAACAAGTATTAATATTACCAACTTTTGTAGCTTCTAATATTGTTCCATCACCAATTTTTACTTGGACAGGTTTCTTCAATGTCTCGCAAGTATCAAAGTACTCATCAGTGTTTATAATATGGTCTGTACAACCACTATCGAGTATCCATTCTATTTGCCCTTTCTTTGGCTTATCATTTTCACTTGTTGTGTACGTATTGTTTGCAATGGTAGTGTGAAAACTATTACCTTGATTCTCATGACTACTTTGATGATAATTTCCTCGTCCTCTATGCAAATTTCTATTATTCTTTGATCCACGTCCTTGGTAACTGGATGATCCACGTCCTTGGTAACTGGATAATCCATGTCCATGGTAACTAGAAAAACCACGTCCACGGTTTACATTTCTGGAACGACAATCTCTTCTAAAGTGTCCTGGCTTTCCACAGCCAAAACAATTTAAATTAATCTGATTTGATGACCTGGCTTCCGCTCGAAAAACATTTGATGTATCATTTGATGTATCACTCGCATTCTCTGCCGTTTTTAACTTTATTTTACTTTTTAAATAGTCCACAGTTCTCTCACCCTCCGGTAGAACATCTATTAAATCACCAATATGGCTGTAATTAACTGGTAGCGCCTTCAACATATAATTTAGCTTTTCCTGCTCCGATACTATTGCTCCTGCTTGTTTTAGTTCGTTTGTAGCTTTCTCAAAGTCGTCAAAGAATAAACTAACCTCCGAGTAATTTTTTAATTTGATAGTTTCCAGGTTATGTCGGCACACTATCTGCAACGCCGTTGATTTTTTCAGATACATCTCGTCAAATTTTTTGAAAATATCATAAGCTGTATCGAGGTCTCCTATGTATTCCAGCTGTTTATTCGATATGGCACTATAAATGTAATTTGTTGCCTGGACATCCCTGTCGTCCCACCTGTCATAGTCAGTCTGCATTTTCGGACGTACTGCCACATCCTTACACTTCTTAAACTGTAAAAACTTTAGGATGCGTAATTTCCAATTACAATAGTCCGCACCATCGAAAATTGGAATGTTTGTCGCTATTTCTAGCCGCCATTTTGGTTAACAAAACTGTTCTTTTTTCGGAATATTCACTAAACTATTTCACTCGTTCACTTCCGAACCACATTTCCAAACCACGCACCTCTGCTACCATGTTAGAATAATAGAAGTAAAGCAGACGACACTTTGTTTAACACTGATGTAGTTTAATGGACAACCAACAGACAAGTAACTGACATCGCTCCGTGGTCTCGAGTCCGCCACGGAGTAGTGACGCAATGCAGTGTTGCCAAATGAAATGTACAATAAAATAACACAAACCAGTTAAATTTCGTAGAATAAATCCATCCATGCTTGGTTTGGTTGTATCTGAAGTCCCTTGAGCAACATCAGAGAAATTACTTTTGTCATAATTATGTAATAAATGAATGGGTTTCACAGTTTCAGCAAGATGTTGAAAATTGGTTTTTTGGTATTTCCCAGGATAATTTTGCTTTTGCTGCCTTATTTGATGCAATTCTTTGGCTTACAGTCCCACAATTATGCTCTAATAACAATAGTTTACCCAATCCTTTCCAGGCAAATTATCCTTGTTCAGTACATCTTTGAAGATCTAAATGCATTTTAGTGAGAATCTGCATATCCTGGATACTTAAAGGTATGCATGCTGAAAGCCCGTTAAAAATAGTGAGTTCAACTTTTGAAAACACTGTGCTTCTATTGCAGGCTTACCTTCATGCTTTCCATTTAACTTATTTTGCAGGTACCATATGTAACATTAAACTTCCATGAAGCTTATCTCAAGGACATCTTATGAGCAATCACAGCCAAAGCCTCATCAAGCTTCAGTTCAGTATGTTTTCAGTAGCATTGGCTTCCTAATTTCCATTTATATGCTCAAGTCATTCTGAACTTGTTAGTCCAATGAAATTTGGAATTTGAAAATAGTCATTCTTATTTTTACTTCAGATGGTTAGAATTACACCCTAATTATTAAGTTTGCAAACATACCAGGATTGATACTTTACTTATCCGAAGTATGTAGGTGATCAAAGTAACCTCACAACAAAGTACTGGTTATATTAACAATGTGGATGAGTATAAAATGGTGCAAACTACAACATTTTTATTAATTAATCTTATAGCAACTCACTGTAAACACTTAGAGAAAAAGAATTTTTTTCCGCAATACCTGGAATTTTCAGAACTACAAATGTACCCATGGACGAGCTTTACATAAACATATAAGCATTCCACAGAGAAAATGAAACAAACTGTAGCCAAAAATGTTCTTGTGGCTTGCCAAAAACTTTTGCTGCCATCTATGGGAAAATACCACTCCATTCAGATGTTTGAGTTGAGTAAGTTATGGAGCAAAATTCAAAATAGGTAGTGCTTGATTACAGGATCCAAGTTCCAGCATTCCTGTTATACTCTGTACCATGCCGTAAATAAAGAATGTTATAAAAATGTTAAAATTTCTCAAATAATTGATAAAAAATGTATTTATTGCTGTGCAAATGTGTGTGTGTAAGAAAAGAAAACCTTGGCCATTAAGATTAAGTGCATTGGTGATGTCATTCATTAAACCAAGGTCAATATGCATAGGGGGTGGGTATACTTCTTAATGTCAACAAAATGTTGACGAGTAATATTTGTCTCTCCAGAGGATTTTTTTTCTTGTTGGTCACTATTTTTTGATAGTGGTTTTATGTGTTCCATTTATATTAAAAGAAACAGAAAAATGTGTATCCAAACTGAAGTTACAATACAATAGCTGTTGCATTTATATTTTAACAAATGTTCCAAGAATAATTCTTATACTCTTATCTTTTTGTATCAAATTTTCATGTGTGATGCATAAGTAAGGGGGATAGATGAATTCTCATTTATATTTTTGAGTGAGGGCAGCTTTAAAACTGGCTTTGGATGACCATAAGAATATATTCCTTAGCATTTTGTTGTCCTGATGCTCTAATAGAAAATCCAAATTATAAAATACACTGTCTTCTTGTATAATGACCTTGTCTAATGTTCCTTTTCCTTCTGAATTTGATTGAACTAAATAGTTATTTTAATTCATTTTATAAGGAGATTCCAACTTATCAGTATTGAAGCCATAGATTCTGACTGTATTTTAAATAAATTCAGATCAAGAATCCAGTAATTAATTTCAGTTTGATAAATTTTCTGAAGCTCTGTTGTCCTTCCTAGGAAATCTGGATCTTTTTCTCCTCCATCACCTCTTTGATCTAACTTCCCTTCTCTGTGCTGTGCAAGAAAAATTATGTTCGAGATTCTTGAGAAAAGGTGCACAAGTGCAACAAACTAATGACCAATTGAAGCAATAGTGATAAATGGATCTTCATCAAGCAAGGTAGCAAAATGGTAAACCACTGGACTTGCGTTTGTAAGAACATGGGCTTGATTTACATTCAAACCATCCTGATTTTGGTTTTCCATTGTTTTCTGAAAGCACTCCAAGCGAATGCTTGCATGGTTCTTTATTATGGATATTAGCTGATTCCTTCCACATTCTGAATACCTGGTTTTGTGTCTAGTGACCTTGCTGTTAACAAGATGTTAAGCCATAATAAAGTAAACAATTGTAGCTCTTGCTATTAACAAAGAAGTATTTATAAACAAAAGTATCTTGGGGGAATTGGGAGAAACTCACATTTATTACTAGAAACTGCAACGGGTATGTATGTACCATAACCAACTCAGAAGTATGTTATGAATCTTAAATTAAATCCACTGAAATATGATAAATTTAATTTTCTTAAGATGTTTGAAGGGTAATAGGGTGGAATATGCCAGCTGAAACAAAAGAAAAGGTCACTGGAAAAGCAGAAAGGTAAAAATGGCCAACATGCTACACCATCCTATTATGTGGAAATATTTCCATCACTCTTGTTGGAAGTACAGTCGTGAACACAATGAGTGCATTAATGGAGCTGAAAATATTTAGAAGCCCTGCTTGGGTATGTTCAGCAGGCAGGCCTATCTGCAGGCATCAGGTGCATGTTGGTCCGTGGGGATGACCAGATGCTGTGTGAATAAAAGACCTTGAAGGAAAAATTACACACAGAATCAAGTGAAATATAAGTGAACTAATGTTTGTTCACATTTATTTGAACATTATATTTGCTGCATTTCAAATGAACTAGTACCAAAAACACAATTCTGAAAAAATGTCAAAAATCTTTATATTTGTAATGTATCCTTTTTAGCAATAGAAGGCATTTGTTCATTTATTTAAAATTTAAATTAAAACGGAAGCTTATCCAAATGTATTGAACCTTTTTTTTGCTACAACTTTTATTATATTATGTTTATAGCAGTGTAAATTGTTTTTCATATTTATAAAGGAAGAACATTATTGGAATTACTAATTCCTGCAGTGACAAGTAATGTTTCTTGCACTTGGATAGTGTAACATTTATATCGTAGATTTTACTTTTTGTGTGTGTAGTAACAAATTTAAGGGAACTGAATTAATGCCTTTTGATGTATAGAAAGAGGTGTTTAGTAATTGAGAGGGATAGGAATAGCAAGAGAGATAGCGAGATAGGGATAGTGAGATAGATAAATATATCAAGAGAGAAAATTGAGAGAGATTTAGAAAGCAAGTAGAAATAGCGAGATATGGATGGATAAAGAGAGACGGATATACATAGCCGGACAAGGAAAATAGCGCACTATGAAGAAATCATGTGACAACCACGAAATGATGTAAATAGCAAGATTACAGGCTGGTATGCACATGTGTGTTTGCATTTGACCACACACCCGGCAGTGGTGCTGCAAGTATTGACCAGTGCTCATTGACACTGGTGTTTAGTCAAAGCTGTATCAATGCAATAAACACCAGTTGATACCAAGCAAGCATACAGAGTGAAGAAGAATGCCAGAAGATGACAAACTGCTTTACGCAATTGACATACCTTGAGGCAGGACTTATAATCACGATGAATACCACAGGGTGGTCGTATCGCCGTTTAGCCCACCATGTGGATTGTTTGGACCATACGGTCCTATGCTGTTGAGAGCAGAGGATACATGAAGGCACCCATTCACGGTGGACCGGCTCAGGAGGGACGTGGTCAACTATTAGTCAAGAGCATAGACAAATTGTGCGCCAGGCACAGAGGATCCCACGGCGACCTGGTCACAACGTATTGGGGCTCCTGTGTGCCCATGAACCATTCTCCAATGCCTTGCAGAGGTGGATCTGTGATTCCACTACCCAGTATATGTGCTGCCATAAACCTGCAACAGCAGCAGTTTTGCAATGGGGCTAGACTAGAGCAATGTGCCGCTTTGTTACAGGAACTGATGATCATCACATCCGGGTGTGGATTTCCCTGGTGAATGCCACAATACCAATCTGCTATCAAGTGATGCACTTCCCCCAAGGCAGGCATTATGGTCTGGGGAACCATAGCATAAGATAGCTGATCCACTCTTGTTGTTTTACATTTACATTGACAGTTAAGCATTGTGTGTATGAGATCCTATGCCCCCAATTGCCTCCATTTATGGTCAGAATTCCAGGTGCGATGTTCCAACAGGATAACGCCTGACCGTACATGACATGGATTGCCCAAAACTGCCTACACATGTCCAAACACTACGATGATCTGCCCCCCCCCCCTGACATGTCCCTAATTGAGCATGTGTGGGATCAGTTGAAATGTTAGCTGCTGCTGTGTCACAATATCTGGGATTTGGTACACACTACCCAACAATTGTGGGCCTGTCTACCTCAAGACAACATCTGCCGTCTGTTGGACTCCATTCCAGACTGTGTTGTAGCATATATTGCAGTGCGGAGGGGGTGAGGGGGAGCGCACTACTGAAGATGACTGGATGCTGTACCACAGATCCATATGTAATTATCTTGCTGCCTTGTTTTTGTGATCATGTGTATTGCTCATCTGTATTATCTACTTCTAGAAAGTTTCAGTATCATATGATGCATCCTTCTGTGTGTGTGCTATTGTTGTCTGACAGTGTAGATATAAATAAAAAATTAACTAACTTACGAGTAAAATGAATGGACTAAATTGTTGATACATCGTATACATTGGAGGCACTGTAAGGAGGAAAACAATGATAATGATATGTTATGGATTCAGAGATTGTGAAAATGTCTAAAATTATGTTGGTGGAACTCCAAGTAATGTAACTGAACCTATCAGAACCTACTGTAATGTAACTTGAGCTAATTTAACACAACATAAAATAGCCCAAAAAGATACATTTTAAAAGTTAAGAAATTAAGATAACTAATATATTTCATAATGATGTACTCATAAATGTTATTACAGTAATTTGCAAAAAAAATTCATCACCCTGAAGTTGGCATCGCAGGAGCATGTAAGTGGGTACAAGCACAGTACATGGTAGTATATATACAGAAAACATCACAATACTGTACAACACCAAGCATGTATTGCAGGGGACCAACACTTGCAGGATGCACTTAGTAAGGTGCTGGACCACTCACAAGACAGGCAGTGGTATGGTCAGACATGGAAGCATATAGACGTCTGATGTTCTCCTGAGGAAGATCCTTGCCACAGCTGCCGCAACTGACCCTTCAAATCTGCTTAAACTGCTGCTGGTCGAAGTTGCCATCCAATCTGGTTCCAATGAGAGGACTGGAGACCTTACGGGCCATGGTAGCATGTTAAGATCATGAAGGCAGGTCAGAGATACCTGTGATGTGTGAGGCCGGGTATTATCATGCTGGAAAATTGGATCTTCAAGCTGCACCAGGAAGGGGATTGAACATGGTTGCAGAAATTCCTAGACGTATCGTCATGCCATCAGGGTTCCTTCAATCACCACCAGTGGGGTATGGGAATCATATAAAATGGCACTCCATACCATGACACTTCTCATTGGGGTGGTGAGTCGCTCTGCAATGAAGCATGTATCATGGCACTGGCCATGACGTCTCCAGGCTCAAATTTGGCGGTCATCCGTATCCAGACAGAACCATGATTTGTTGCTGAACATCACTCGTTGCCAGTCCGCAATCTTTCATGCTGCCCGTTCCCAGCAGAAGGTCACACATGCTCGGCGATGCTCAGGTTGTAATAGTAGATGTTGTAAGGGATGCCGCAACGACAGATCTCGCTCTTCTAGCCACCTGTATATGATAATGGTGGACACAGTCATATCCTTAGCTATCGTGACATGTCCCTGGATGGTGCACAGTGATATCCACATAGTGCTTATAGCCTGTCGCACAATGAAACTATCCTTCCTGCTGGTGGTCTGCCGGGTTCAACCTAAGTCTTCTTGATGGGTGTGTGTATCCTCCTGTTCCCACTGTATCCAACACCGACTCAAAGTGTAGGCAGAAGGTTCAAATGGTAAGCAATGCACCAAATTGTTCAACCTGTCTTTTGGAAGCCAACAATGTGGCCTCTGTCAAACTCATCTAACTGGGGAAAGGCTTGTCAGATGTGCCATTGGGTATGCTGCATGTTCACTGAAGTTAGCTCTGTGGCTCACATTGCTAACACTTCTACTAAGGCTTTATTCAGTGTTTTGCAGCTAGAATGATGGAGGGACATGTATGCCCCTAGTGGCACATCCACACAAGCAAACCGCATTAAATGCAAATGGGACACATGTTGGGGAATGACTGTACTGTGTGACAACCTTCTTGTACTCATGTGATTCGTTCATGGTAATAAATTTTTTGCAAATGAGTGTATTTGATAATAATAATGATTTAATCTGTCTAGAAACATAAAGTAAGATTCTGGTTTAAGTTATAATGTGGCTTAAATTTGTTGTTAAATTATTGTGAAATATTAAATGTTGGGCGGGGCAGGGGAATTTTTTCAAATATGAGCGGTGGCTAGTTATTGTACTTGCCACGAAAGAGTGGAACAGGCTGCCAATTCCACCAGTGTTAAAGTATGAATTTATGTTATTGAAATTTTATATTAGTTTGGAATTTTTTTCTTAAACTCAAACCATACTACATGGTAGGGTAATTGGTAGAGCAACAGTTAGAACAAAGATTGTCATGAAGATATAATTGGACAAATTTATAGAAGGTTAAATGTTTTAATCAGTGGAACTTTTAAAGTAGGTATACTGACTTTAACTACGTACCTGAGTCACGCAGATTCTGTACTCTATAGAAATGTCCCACCTTAAAATAGATGCTGAAAACTGATGAATAAACAGGTTATGGCGATCTACATATTAAGGGGCTATTTGACCCATCTTGCTTGGCTGGCATTAGCAGAGAAAAGACTTTGCATGACGTATGTTAGGACATCACACAATCATGGCCTTGTTCTCAGTCTGGTTGAGGGTATTCTTGCGGTTTCCAGTAACAAGGTATTTGGACAATAGCATCTCAATTTCTGCAGTCTGCTACCCATTGGCCCTGTTGCAATTTTATGTGTGAAGGCATGTTCAGACTGGCTGCTGAATTAATGCTATCATGCAGTGAAATTTTTCCACCCATGGTACATATGACAACTGACTGTCATAAAAATTAAACAAAATTATTTTGGTTATTTATTTATTTTATTTATTTATTTAGACTTTGTTTATACTGGCGTAGTTAAAGCTTCAATGCCTCCTCATACACTTTATTGTAAGCATAATATAAAATAGGTTAATAGTAGCAGAATATTTTATACTGAAGAGCCAAAAAAACTGGTACACCTGCCTAATATCGTGTAGGGCCCCTGTGAGCACGCAGAAGTGCCGCAAGAAGACGTGGCATAGACTCGACTAATGTCTGAAGGTATGCATGAGGCAATTCACACCATGAATCCTGCAGGGCAGTCCACAAATCCATAGGAGTGCAAGGTGATGGAGATCTCTTCTGAACAGCACGTTGCAAGGCATCCCAGATATGCTCAATAATGTTCATGTCTGGTGATTTAGGTGGCCAATGGAAGTGTCTAAAGTCAGAAGAGTGTTCCTGGAGCCACTCGGTAGAAACTCTCGACGTGTGGGGTGTAGCATTGTCCTGCTGGAATTGTCCACGTCCGTCGGAATGCACAATGGACATGAATGGGTGCAGGTGATTGGACAGGATGCTTACGTATCTGTCACCTGTCAGAGTCGTATCTAGACGTATCAGGGGTCCCATTTCACGCCAAATGCACAGGCCCGTACCATGACAGAGCCTCAAACCAGCTTGAACAGTCCCCTGTTGACATGAAGGATCCATGGATTCATGAGGATGTCTCCATACCCGTACACGTCATCCGCCCGATACAATTGGAAACGAGACTAGTCAGACCAGGCAACGTGTTTCCAGTCATTAACAGTTCAATGGCGGTGTTGGCGGGCCCAGACGAGGCGTAAAACTTTGTGTAGTGGGCCTTCGACTCCGAAAGTCCAAGTCAATGATGGTCCGTTGAATAGTTCGCACGCTGCACTTGTTGATGCCCCAGCATTGAAATCTGCACCAATTTGAGAAAGGGTTGCACGTCTGTCATGTTTAATGATTCTCGTCAGTCGTCGTTTGTCCCGTTCGTTCACGATCTTTTTCCGGCCGCAGCGATGTTGAAGATTTGATATTTTACCGTATTCCCGATATTCACGGTACACTCGTGAAATGGTCATACGCGAAAACCCAAATTTTATCGCTAGCTCGGTGATGCTATGTCCCATCTCTCTTGCGCCGACTATAACACCACGTTCAAACTCACTGAAATCTTGATAACCTGCCATTATAGCAGAAGTAAACGATCTAGCAACTTTGCCAGACGCTTGTTGTCTTATATAGGCGCTGCCGACCGCATTGTGTTACTCTGATTGGTTCCATACCTCTGTTATTTGCATATGCACGCCTATACCAGTTTTTTTGGCTCTCTAGTGTATAAGCTTTTGCGAAATAAAGGGCAACATGCCCTATTTTTTTAAAAGAAGATAGTGTGATTTTCTTAGCAAACTGTGAAAATGTAACCTTGTAGCCAGCCAAAGGCTAAACATATAAATTACATATTATAATAATCAGTTCCATAATCCATACTAATTGGCTATGATAGCACCGCACACTCATCGTTTTTGGATTCGCTCCTCTGTAAGGCAGCCTGTTCCTTGGCCGACTCGGCTCCCCTCCCCTCCTGTTTTCTCCCCTCATTTCCCTCCCTTGATTACCCCTCCTCATACATCAGCTTTTTTCAATTCAGGGGCTAGTTTATATAAGTTGTTACACGCCTTGTGCAGCATTATTTTTAAGCTTCATTCTATGCTTGTGAAGAAGATCGTCTAGTTGACGTTTGCTAGAGCAAAGCTAAATTCTAATGTGAGCTATAATAGTCAGTTTACCCGTCCTTGGACGAGGGTGCTATGAGACGCCGTTTAAATAATGAAGTTGCGTGAGCAGCTGATTATGCTGGAGCTTGTAACACGGTGAGTCTTGGTTGCAGCTTTTCATTTGTGGCTCAGTTTAGTGTTTTTAAATTAATTGCGCGGCGTAGTATTGTGTTTGTCTTGGGCTTTGCAGCAAGTTAGATTTTTTTCTAAATTCTGGTTTTGGACGTTTGCCTAAATTGTAGTTTCGGCCTAACTAATTTCTTGCTTCTCTGTGTAGTTTCAGTTGCTTTAACTTGTTGTGTATAGTTTTTTGTCTGCTGCTCAATGATTTACTTAAAGTTTGTCACCACTGTGCTGCCACGATTTACGCGTTGGGCGTAGTCTTTTGAAGTATTCGAATTGTCATCGTCAATTATTTTATTTGATGGAGCTATGGTTAGGTTCTACGGACTGCCTCCATCAATTCACTATTTTAACGTAATATTTTATTTCAGATTTTAACTTTTATTTTTATGTGAAGGAGGCTTTACTGAGCCTTTAGTCAAATTGCTCCACTAAATACCTTGTCATCAAAGTAACTATTTGTATTTTAGATATGTTTTAATATTACTCTGCTCGTTTTTTCAATTAAATGTTTATTGTTTATTTTAAAGTAATACTTTTGAATAAGCAATTGCACAACAGTTTAATCTTTTTGTACGAGTTTGAAGTATTTCTAGTCAACAGAGTTATTTTTTGATATTTTTGAAACATTTTACACTACTTGGTTTGATTGCCAGTTAAATATTTATTGTACTTTTGAGCTACGCAATACATTTGAGAGAGCAATTTAATCAATTTGTATGAGTATTTTAATCTTTATTTTTTGCATTGTAAGCTTTCAGCGTTTAAAATTTTACATGTAATATTTTTTGTAAATTTTCAATCCCAAGGTGCTGCTAACTTGTAAAATACTCTGAAATTAGAGATCTTGCAAGTGACATCATCTTTGTATTATTTGTGCTACATCACAATAATAATATAAAACCACTCCACTTACATCTATACACAATTCCATTTCAGGACATCTTTTTCCTAGTTAATTGCATCTTATACGTTTGTTTGCTTATGGAAAATACTCTCTTTTTATACTTTTAAAATAACATCTAATAGCAGTTGCATGCTTAGACATCTCGAGTCACACAGCAGTCAGACTACATACATACTTCACAGAAAGGGCATATGCAAGGGGAAAACTGAAGCGGCCCCTCCCAAAAAATTCAAAACATAAATAAATATAACAAAATTGGGAAAATCAACTGAAAATTATGTGGTGGAAAATTCAAATAGACACTACAATAAGTTTCTTTTGATTGTGCATTTGAAATTTAAAAAATGTTTACATTAGGAATATATCTTTTTTTTTATTTACATAGTGCTCACTTCAGAAATCGAAGTTCAGCTCCTTCCAAAACAAAATCCTGTGCACGCAGTTGTAACACAGTAATAAAATACTGAGTTTGGTTAACAATGACTAACTAGGGTCAGCATTACCAACCGATAAGAATGAATGAATAGTAAATTTTAAACTGTACCAATCTAATACAAAAAAAAATATTGTGCAAAATATAGGAGATAATGACTCTACACACTGTAAAGAAAGACAATTTTCCCACTTTTACCTATACTCATATATCAACCACCAGGCTAAAAATCAGCAAATTGACATTCGCATAGATGATGTAAATCTTGTGCCACACAGTTCTGAAATAAACCTGTCCATATATTTTTGCAAGAAGAGGTTGATGCTTGTGCACATTCTATNATTGTGCCACACAGTTCTGAAATAAACCTGTCCATATATTTTTGCAAGAAGAGGTTGATGCTTGTGCACATTCTATTTATTTGGCAGTAACAAAGTAGGACCAATGTTAATGCAGTAGTTAGACCACTTGCCATTCCTATTGACGAACCCGGTTTGATTCCTGGTGGAGACAACCCCAAATTTTTGGCAAGTCTAGAAATGTGACAGGCATTGCTTTGCCAAATAGATTTTCTCAAGGTGGTAGTGTTCCCCTACAGCTGCATTCCATTGCTGCTTTGTCTCACTTTGCTTCACCTGAATCAGCAATGAAAACCTTAGGTGTTAAGCCCTGCCAATCTCTTTCTCTCTCACTACCAGTTTGCAATGACTTAAGGTATTTTGTTAACATTGTTCTTCTACCATGTTTTAATTTCATATTTGTATACCGTGTTTGTTTCTTGTTTTNTTAAGGTATTTTGTTAACATTGTTCTTCTACCATGTTTTAATTTCATATTTGTATACCGTGTTTGTTTCTTGTTTTAGCTGTCAAATTGAGGCAGTAATAACAGGTTAGTTCTCTGTCCTACTTATGTGAATTATGCACAGTGATACNGTTTTAGCTGTCAAATTGAGGCAGTAATAACAGGTTAGTTCTCTGTCCTACTTATGTGAATTATGCACAGTGATACTGACTTAAATAAATTTTTCTGGGGAGGAAGGGAAGTTTAATCTGAATGCAGTGATTTTGATTGAAAATGAAAACAGTTATTAGTGTGATATGTGAACAATACTATGTGAGTATTAAAAAGTAGTAGCATGTTAATTGGAAAAATTAACAGCAGCAACAGAATTTTCTTAACAAAATACAAATTTCCAGTTTACTTACTCATTCCTTTATCAGAAATTATCAACCACCTGATGTAACACATCACTCTTCATATAAATACATAGTTCTCTGAGTGAATATCTGATTCTTTGTCTTATTGAAGTTTTCCAGATCTAATGCCGTAGCAGAGGTTACTACGGCATTAGATCTGGAAAAGTTTTTATAAAGAAGACTCACAGAATTTAATATCTGCTGCAACATAGTCGAATGCAATTATGTTTGTTGTCTTTAAGCCCAGAGAAATACCATTCTGCTTTTGCTGTTGACTTGTTATCATAATTATTAAAAACTTGAACAATTCTAAGAAAATATAATTGAGATGGACTACGTGCTTGAAGTGACTGGTGTCTTCTGTATGCTTGAAAGCTCATGATGTAGGCCTCTATAAAGCATAAGATTATCAGGCAAGTCATAATTATCTTCGTGTAGTTGTAAATTTTCTTATTTCTATACATTACTGCTAAGTATAAGTTGCTAGACTTCCAGCAGAAATTTGTAAGAAGTTTCAAAACATGAGACCAGACGTTATCCAGAAGAATGGACATTAGTACCATTGCTCCACTGAATCAAACTATTATCTTTTTCCTACTGAGCAGAATGAATTAATTAATTTCTGCAAATGCCTCTCTTGATTTAGACCAACTCTTTGGGACTTGTTTTATAAAAGTGAGGGTCATAAGCAATCTAAGCATTATTTGCTAAGTTTATATGACCATTTACATGGTCAAGTGACATTGTTATGACCACCCACAACATTTTTCAGCATCATGTTGCCAGTGAATTAATGCATGTATCAAAAGCAGGCTTGGTGAGTATATAAGGTAAGATGTAGGCATTCTGCAAACATATTGTCATGCAGTTAGAAAATTATAGCTAGGAAACTTTTTGGGTTTCTTTATTTTTGTCAGGATTTTTCGAAAGAGATCGACAAGGTATTAGGTAGGAGCAAAATTTTTTTTTGTTAGAATATTTATCTGTATTGGGGTGGGTCATATCTAGGCTTTAACAAAACATTTTATTTTCCCGTTATTCTGATATATTTATGGTTTTTTTTTTCTGAGCTGGTCACATGCTGCATGCATGGGTTTTGAAACAAGCTTTAGTTTCGTAGCTCCTATTGGGAAATGAGGGTATCCTAGAGTAATAATTTTTTCCTATACCACCCATTCTTTAATTTGGACAGAGTCAGGAACCCCTTGCCTGAATTTTCATCTTGTGTTTTTTGGAAATCTTCTCGGCAGAGATTTTATAAGTTGGTCATGTTATATTATTTGTTTCCTTATTTCTTGGACGTTTTGGTAACACTGAAAGAAATATAACCAATATTTTTGTGCGAAAACCACTTGATATTATAACTGATATTGCATTTGTACTGTTCTAAGGTATAATGTTAGATATTTTCCTTTAACATAAATATAGTGTTTTGAAAACGAACTGCGCAGTTTGTTCTGTTATTTTGATTTCAACCTGCTTTACCTTGATTTATAACTGAATTAGCAGTCTATCATTTGACTTTGCAGCATAAGCCGATAATAGTTGTAGGTAGGGTCCCAATCTTACTACCTACAGTTGTATGCAGTGGTTTGTTTTTGGAACTTTTTTTTGTTTTGGTATAACTCTCCCTTAGCCATTTTTTGAGCACTTTTTTTTTTAATGTGGTAAAATGTTACTCTGGAAGATGCCCTTTTTTTGTTTTTGCTTATTGAAGTCAAGGAAGACCATATTACATATTATTTCAGGTTAAGGAGTTCCAGTACTCCTATAGCCATATAAATGTTTCAAATCTGGTGATCTTCCAAGTGATTAAAGTAACACAAGGGTGACAAAGAGTTGGTAGGAGGCACTGACTGTTATTTGGTGTGCAGGGGTTTGTTCTGGTCGAACAAATAGGCAACTTAGGCGCACAACCAGAGTTGGTTGTGTGCTTGAGAAACAGTTTCTCTCCCTCACTTGTTATAGTAGTGGGTATAACAGTGGGAGTTTGTTTGGGAAATGGATGTGAAATTTTAGTTTTTAAGTAGCATAACTAGTGAAATTTTTGGTAATTGTATGTCATTTTGAGTAATTTGAGAGTGAAAAAGAGTTGGTTGTTTATTTAAGGTAATTTTTAATTGCTTCTTGCAGAAAACCCAAAGGTTTTTTTTAAAAATATATTAATTAATTTATTTTAGTATGTAGATATCCTTAGAATAAAATGAGAAAATAGATGGATGTATGTGAGAGTTCTCATTTGTGTCAGAAAAAAAGTGTGTATAGTATGTTGCATAAATTTCAGCAAGGACAAAGTTCATTTTTAAATGTGTCTTGCCGGAAAAGCAATGGATTTATTAAATATATGTGCATTTATTTCAGTATTCAGATGTCTTTAGAATAAAATAGCATAGACAAGTATGTATAGCCTCTCGTTGACACCAAAAACAAAATTTAAACAGTGTGCCACATTTAAATTTGAGCAGTAGACCACGTCTTACTGTGCTGGAAAATTCCACTGGTTATTTCGTGACATTTGCTTTTAATTTGTCCATGTTTGATAACTCCACATTCACGGCATTCGTATACAACCATGATTTGTGTGAGGGAGGGAGGGGATTTTATAAGCATTTTAGGCTGTCTTTTTTGTTCTATAAATTGTAAACACTTGAACTACTAACTTTATTTCTAGAGTGCGACCACTGTACTATATACACAGCTTTGACTTTCCTACAAGCATTTACAACAGCTTAAAGTTGAAGGAAAGGTAATCACTGCAATTTACATCACCATCTGAGACATTTCAAATAGCCTGTCTTGTAATTGTCAAATTAAGTTATGCTGTGGCAATTCATACTCTTTCCTTTTGTATAATGTCTGTTACTGCATTTAAACAAAGCTGAATGCTGTTTTTATTGCCACATTTAATACATATTTTGCCCACAATACAGACTTGTATTTCAAAAAATAATAGCAGCTATTTTTGTTTAGAACTGCAGCTTACATTTATCCCCATAGTAAAGCAGACAAATCGTAACTTGGACAACCTCTCCCTCTAATTAATTAGAGTTATTGAGTTTTCACTGTACTAAGATATATCCACAATAAGTTTGCAAAGTTTTGTCTTCAATATTGGTTTGGTTAAAATCATCCATATATATATATATATATATATATATATATATATATATACATTAAAGGGATTTTGTCTGCAAGCAATTTTTTAAAAATATGTTTTTATTTTAAAACTCATTTAAATTAACATGCAGTATTGCTTGATGGATCATTTTAAAGCTAAACCTTTGCTGTTTTGAAGAATCACATANTCATTTAAATTAACATGCAGTATTGCTTGATGGATCATTTTAAAGCTAAACCTTTGCTGTTTTGAAGAATCACATACTACAATATTGGTATTTTATGGGTCAAAAAAATTACACAAAAAATTTGTACATCATTTTGAAATTTTCAAGATATATGTAGTGACATATTTATTGTGTGCAACTAGATACAGACATTGTTATTATTTTGTACACAGATATACATGACAACTTAACGCTGACCAAATTTGATTACAGTATTCAAACGCACACTCGGTTTTTCCATTTGCTGAAATTCTACTAAAGTAGAACAAAACAGTTTTGCCCCTTTTCCGGTCTCTAAAATTATGTGTGCAAGTTTCTATGTAGTTAAATTTTTTACCTGATAACATGAAGCATGAGTTACATTTTCTACCAAAAATGCTGTTAATAATTTTTTTTTGACAGCATATTTTTTTTTGCATATAAGAATTTTTAACTAAATTGGGAATTGTTTTTTCTGAAATAATTAATGTGAGTCTGTTGAACTGCTTTTATTTAATCAGTGACGGGTCTGCTGTGACTGGGCGGTTAGACTGTTCGCCTCCCACCAAGATGAACAGGGTTTAATCCCCGGCTGGGTCAGTCACGGATTTACACAAGTGGGAATCGCGCCGGATGATTCTGCTGATCAGTGGATTTTCTCTGGGATGTCCTGTTTCCTCCGCCCTAGCATTCTTGTGCTTCTCCTTTTTCACCTTTTTTCACCCTCATCGGCTCTCAAGATGACGTCAAGAGCCGCCAACATCTCTCAACTCAACTAATTTAATCAGAGATAATAGTGAAGCCATAGGTTGATGCAATGATCATCGTAAAATTTGCTGTGAACGTATTGATATTTAGTTGAAGGCATATAAAACAGTCTTAAATTCTTATTGCTGCTTTAAAAGATTATCATTTGTTGTGTATTGAGTGCAACACCTGAACTTTACAATCTATTTCCAAAGATATTTTGTTTAACTATCACAGATTATGAATGATGTCAGTATTTGTGTTTGATTTAGTATCAATATTATACAAGTAGATTTTAAAGCATTTGAACTACAAGTGATCCTGCCAGGCTTTTATATGCCTAAAGCTCAATGCAACAATCCTAACTTTGTGCCATTATACTAATAGTTGAAAAAACCATCTGGTATCGAGTCCAAAATATGTAGACTGGCCATGAATTTTTGTCTGAAAGGTGTTTTGTACAAAATTAACAATAAGCCCGAAGGTAGAGAGAGACTCCTGGGGACCCCTGAAAAGTTGAGAAATGAGATTGTTTGGTGAATGCCATGTCAATCCATTGATTGGCAGTCATTTGGGGTTTGCCTCTGTTTCATGTTAGATATGTGTACAAATATTGACATCACCTTTAAAGATTTACATTTCAGGACTCTTCCCTATGACAGGTAAAAAGGTTTGTAATTTTTCAGGTTTTTGGTGTCTTCCTTCCAACTGCAGAAGCTAATATNTCATTTAAATTAACATGCAGTATTGCTTGATGGATCATTTTAAAGCTAAACCTTTGCTGTTTTGAAGAATCACATATCACAATATTGGTATTTTATGGGTCGAAAAAATTACACAAGAAATTTGTACATCATTTTGAAATTTTCAAGATATATGTAGTGACATATTTATTGTGTGCAACTAGATACAGACATTGTTATTATTTTGTACACAGAAATACATGACAACTTAACGCTGACCAAATTTGATTACAGTATTCAAACGCACACTCGGTTTTTCCATTTGCTGAAATTCTACTAAAGTAGAACAAAACAGTTTTGCCCCTTTTCCGGTCTCTAAAATTATGTGTGCAAGTTTCTATGTAGTTAAATTTTTTACCTGATAACATGAAGCATGAGTTACATTTTCTACCAAAAATGCTGTTAATAATTTTTTTTTGACAGCATATTTTTTTTTGCTTATAAGAATTTTTAACTAAATTGGGAATTGTTTTTTCTGAAATAATTAATGTGAGTCTGTTGAACTGCTTTTATTTAATCAGTGACGGGTCTGCTGTGACTGGGCGGTTAGACTGTTCGCCTCCCACCAAGATGAACAGGGTTTAATCCCCGGCTGGGTCAGTCACGGATTTACACAAGTGGGAATCGCGCCGGATGATTCTGCTGATCAGTGGATTTTCTCTGGGATGTCCTGTTTCCTCCGCCCTAGCATTCTTGTGCTTCTCCTTTTTCACCTTTTTTCACCCTCATCGGCTCTCAAGATGACGTTAAGAGCCGCCAACATCTCTCAACTCAACTAATTTAATCAGAGATAATAGTGAAGCCATAGATTGATGCATTGATCATCGTAAATTTTGTTGTGAACGTATTGATATTTAGTTGAAGGCATATACCTGAACTTTACCATCCATTTCCAAAGATATTTTGTATAATTATCACAGATTGTAAATGATGTCAGTATTTGTGTTTCATTTTGTATCTATATTATACAAGTAGATTTTAAAGCATTTGAACTACCAGTGATCCTGCCAGGCTTTTATATGCCTAAAGCTCAATGCAACAATCCTAACTTTGTACCGTTATACTAGTAGTTGAAAAAACTATCTGGTATTGAGTCCAAAATGTGTAGACTGGCCATAAATATTTGTCTGAAAGATGTTTTGTACACCTTGTGACCCAAGGAGATTGTTTGGTGAATGCCATGGCAATCTATTGATCAGCAGTCATTTGTGGTTGGCTTGCTCTTTAGATAAAATTGGGAGGAGATATTACTAGGAAGGAATGAATACATCAGTTCAGTTCTGTACATGTATAGATTGCCAGACAAAATAAATGCACGCACGAGAAACCGACAGGGTTTCTTCAACGTATATCTTCAGGTAAACCATTTGAGAGAATAAGAATGAATCTTTTATGTACTTTTCCAAAAAGCACAAAAGGGAACATGTACTGCATAACATGTGGATTATGGCAGCAGGTAGGTTGAGTCCTGAGCCGTGCCTTCAGAGAGTGTAGAGGAAGTTGCTCGGTTCCTATTACTGAATGTGATATGTAGGGTCTCCACTTTAAGTTTGATGTTGAATGATAGGTGGAGAGTTTTGAGTTCAGCTATTTCATTGTTAATATGGCCTCTAATAGCAAGACCAGGAGTAGATAATCAGTGATGAAAATAATTTTTACATGCCAGTATTATTTACCACTATTTGCCTTTGTTTCATGTTAGATATGTGTAGAAATATTGACATCACCTTTAAAGATTTACATTTCAGGACTTTTCCCTATGACAGGTAAAAAGGTTTGTAATTTTTCAGGTTTTTGGTGTCTTCCTTCCAACTGCAGAAGCTAATATNCTTCCCTATGACAGGTAAAAAGGTTTGTAATTTTTCAGGTTTTTGGTGTCTTCCTTCCAACTGCAGAAGCTAATATTAATTACTCATCTCCCTTGTATTTGAAAATAGGAATCCTTCCTCTTAAAATTATTTCTTACTGACAAAACAAAGGAAAATTTATTTTACGTCAAAAAGAGTCCATGGAAGTTCTTTCACTCTGGGGTTAGAATTCCTCATGGGTTTCTTTGCTTGATTTTGTGATTTCGCCTCCAAAAGTATGTTTTATTTAGAGATGAAGATGGACCTGGATCAACATGTTATAACAGCTGGTAACTGACACTGTTTTCAGTATATGGTTTCGCCTCCACCGTCTTAGACTCGCTTCTACTCACATATTTATGTAGAGAATATGAGAATTATAAGAAGTCTCTCTTACAGTTTATTGATAAATAATTTTTTGTATTTATGCCATTTATCACAGCACAGTAAGAGAACTGACAGCTTACTTATTCTCAAACACTGTATGAATTGGACACAGTGTTTGTACGCTTTTAAAAATCCTTTAAAAGAGTTTGAAAAAAAATCTATCATTTTCAAGACCTTGAAAGTGCTTAAATTTCATTTTTGTCCTTGAATTTATTTTGAGGCGAGAAAAATGGAATAAATGATATTTTTCAATTATTGCTGGCTGCGCAAAATCCTCTTGGCTCTAATCGTATTTGTGGGCTTCATTAATTATTTTATTTTTGCAAATCAATATTAATTTTGTTAGTCGTTACAAATAGTTTGCTTGCAATGTGCAAATTAGCTATTACAATGTATAGATAACCATCNTATTAATTTTGTTAGTCGTTACAAATAGTTTGCTTGCAATGTGCAAATTAGCTATTACAATGTATAGATAACCATCGATAGTAATGATATCTACACAATCAAAAGCCACTGATAATGAAAAAGAAATATCAAATAGGGACAAACAGATACNTCGATAGTAATGATATCTACACAATCAAAAGCCACTGATAATGAAAAAGAAATATCAAATAGGGACAAACAGATACTCAAAAATGACTACTAGACTGTACGTTTATGATGTATATTATGTTTAATTCCTTATCTTTAATTTCTATATTGTATTTAAAATGTCTTATCTGTGATTTATAATTAATGTTATATTTGTATTTTGTAAAACAATTTTTGCAATTAAAAAANTATTAATTTTGTTAGTTGTTACAAATAGTTTGCTTGCAATGTGCAAATTAGCTATTACAATGTATAGATAACCATCAATAGTAATGATATCTACACAATCAAAAGCCACTGATAATGAAAAAGAAATATCAAATAGGGACAAACAGATACAGNGATAGTAATGATATCTACACAATCAAAAGCCACTGATAATGAAAAAGAAATATCAAATAGGGACAAACAGATACAGAAAAGGAAAAGGAAAGTAAGTTATATTTGCCAGCTTCAGGAAAAACAACTGTACATTTATGAATTATATTATGTTTATGAATTATATTATGTTTAATTCCTTATCTTTAATTTCTATATTGTTTTTAAAATGTCTTATCTGTGATTTATAATTAATGTTATATTTGTATTTTGTAAAACAATTTTTGCAATTAAAAAAAGTATGAGGTAAGGTTTGGCTATGAGGAAGAAATGGAGGAGGTCAAACACAAATTAAGCAAAATGTTTTTCTAAGTAAAGTCTCAAAGTAGTTTGAAAACGTTTGTAAATGTGTGTCATTTTCTGGTTTATTCTTATGAGGTCACAGTTAGCAAAATAAATCTTTGATGTTAATTAACTACTATTGTGTTAATGTTTTGATCTGACATTAGTTATTTATTGAACACCTGGAAAAAAATCAAACCTTTACCTGGAAAACTTGGAAAAGCCAGGTTTTTTTTTTTTCACATCTGGTGGGAACCCTGCTTTTTGTTTAAAGGAAATGTCTGTCTGAAGCAAGTATTTGTCAGTNTTTTTTTTTTCACATCTGGTGGGAACCCTGCTTTTTGTTTAAAGGAAATGTCTGTCTGAAGCAAGTATTTGTCAGTATGTTGTTATTAAGCATGAATATTCATCATAACAGTATTTAAAAATTGTTGGTAAAACTCACTAAGCATGCATTAAATAACAAACAATATACAATCTTTTAAATAGGAATAACTTATAAGGTAAGCAATATTATAATTATGTTTAAGCTACCATTATTGTTTTCAAGTTCACTAGATTTCCTTGATGAACCAAGATATGTGTGAAATTGTTTACAGTGTGGCCATGTAAAGACATATTATACACAATATGTATTACTGTGTAATATATGATTTATTAGTCTCCAACTTGTCCAAACATCCTCTCACAGAAATTGAAGGTTGCATTTGTTACATGTCATTTTAACAAAGTTGTCCAAAAACAGCAACATTATAAAGATAGTAAATTTGCTGTGCACTAGAATTTTTGCTATTGCTTAAAATCTTAAATTAGCATTCAGCCATATGCCTGGCTCTACAATGTCTATAGTTATGCACTCATTTCTTTGTAGTCATGTTTTTTTTTTNTAGCATTCAGCCATATGCCTGGCTCTACAATGTCTATAGTTATGCACTCATTTCTTTGTAGTCATGTTTTTTTTTTGTGATTGTGGTCACATCACACACATTTTTTGATAAACTGAAATACACCTCTCCAAGATGTATATANGTTTTTTTTTTGTGATTGTGGTCACATCACACACATTTTTTGATAAACTGAAATACACCTCTCCAAGATGTATATAGGGTTCCATTAGGCCTGATAAAGATAAGGGTTTCTCATTTGGCAGACATAGTTTATTGAACTTAAGTCATTTGTAAAAATTGGAATGTTTAAAAACAGTAAAGTCCTCTCATGGCTGTATGCACTGACACAAATAGTAGTGAAGTTGAACCTAGTGTCATGAAGAGCCAGTAAAATTAGGGAGAAATATTTTGCGAGGTTCATTGTGTGATAAACATAGTTTATATACATATATAAGCTGGGAGTTGCTGCGACTACAGGAGTGGCCTGCCGTGCCGCGCCGCATGCACAGTCGCTCTCCAGAATGAGTTCTGGTGTTATTGACGCAGAACTCATTCTGGAGCGCGGTCGTGCGTGCAGTCATTGCCTGCTTCACTGCTGCGAGTGTGCTTACTTCTGTGGCTGCCGGTGCACGACAGCAGTATTGCAAAGACTGAAGTTGTTCTGAAGGAGGAAAGCGTCAAAACGGAGCTGCTTGTGTGTTACAAGTGACACAAGAGTTGACACGGNAAAACGGAGCTGCTTGTGTGTTACAAGTGACACAAGAGTTGACACGGTTCCGAGCTGGCGTGCACGAGTAGATAAGTTTGGTCAACTCCAGTACAAGTGGCTTGTGACAGTGGATCAGGATCAGCTGCCACTGTGGATATCACCGCCGCCATATTTTTATATCATTGAAATTGGGCCGCTCTCTTAGATCTGATTATGCATAGTTGCTAATCTCGCATGTTTAATAAACTGCCCACCATTTTGCTTTCTGCCGACCGTTTTTGAAGTCCACCACAAAAACTTGCTGGTGTCAGCCACTTTCCTTTTCCTCGTCCGCTGTAGCATGCAGTCGTTTGCCATCTCAGTTTCTCTTGTCGTCTGGTAGTGTGTGCCGCATGTGTCCTACATATTAGTTTCTCCTGTTTTCCGCTAGAGCGTGCAATTGGTGTCCATCTTTGTTTCCGATGTACAAAGGGTTTCTGGTGTTGCCAGCATTGGTACTTAAGGTCTAATTCCGATATGCTGTAGGGGGACTCTCGTCTCACTCTTACCCCATAAATGTTCGACTGGGTTCACACCCGGCCACGCGCTGCTATGACATAAAAGATTTTGGTTCTATTCATTAACGTGAAATTAATTGAAAGAAGTATATGTATTTTCAAAATCTTTATTATTGAAGTACTCATTTGTATACAATGTTTTTAGTTTTACATCTTCCGCATGTATGAATAAGTTGGGTGGTTTTCCTACTCTATAACACGACAAATACAATTGGCCATGCAAAAAACATTCTGTTTCTAAATCTAAATGTTCAAACAGACAGCTGTCAACAAAGGTGCTGCCTGACGCAAAAGCATGGTAAAAATGAGCCATGTGCCGATTTAGTACCTTTGCAGGTAATACAGATAAAAAAGAAAGGTGTACAAACATTTGTGGGAACGAAAGGAAGGTTTATAAAAAACAGAATGAAAATTGGTTGATTTTTTTCGGGAGTTATACACGTCCGAGCAAACGGACACAAAATTTATATATATATATAAGTATTGGTGGTAACTGTCCCTATGCCCTGGGCACACGAATCCATGCTGAGGGACATGCAGGCAGTGCAAGCGCAGTGGGTAGCAGTACCATGTCTGGTTGATGCTGCATGACTGTGTAAAGGGAAATCATCCAGCTATTTGGTTGCAATCATTGGTCGGGGCTTGTTGCAATTATTGGTCGGCCAGGGTTCTGTTTCACCACCACCCTGGGGTCACCCTCACCAACAGGCTATGAAAGATGCTGCGCAAAGAGCTATGGAGGGCAGTTATTAGTTTGAGCTTGGCTCTACAGGATTCTGGAGCTGAGAACAACCTGACCAGATGCACAACGGTTTGTCTGGTGCCAGGAGTGAGGAATGGGCACATTGATCGCCTGATGCTTGTTTGAAATGTTAACATATGCGTGGAGGTTCAGTCGCTGTCTGTGGTAGTGCTAGGCATGCTCCAAGTTACAGGGACGGGGCAAGTGTTCCATGGTGATGTGGCTGAGGAGTTATTTTAATAAAGCCCAACCTAGTGCCACATAACTATGGTATTTGGTTTTATTTAGCAAACCTCTGTATCCCGTATGTCATGTCTGTGACGGCCACCCTGTGGTGTGTGCCAAGCACAACAGTCCAACACCAGGGTGATCCAGAGCAGACCGTACAAGGAAGCGTGTGGCTGTATCACGTTACAGAACTCAGTTAAGGCAGGCATACTGTCATATGTGCCCAGGTCTGCTGACTACTTCTCCAGGCTCGGATACAAGCCAGGTCTCCTCCCTCAGTCAACCCCAAGGAGATTTCTTAAGGTCTCTGGGGCTGGCATCTGATTACCTGGTGGCAGACCACAGTTTATTTAGGTTATCAACCTCCCCTTGACTTCAGTGGAACCAGAGTGGCGGGATGCCTTAATAGAAATAGGCATACCGACTGAGGCATCATCCCAATAAAGAAACAATCATGCTAACCAGGCAACCCCCTCTTTAACAAGTTGTAGCACTGTGTAGGGTAAGCAATATGCACATGCTGCCCCAATGCAGCTTCGGTGGTTAGTTATCTCTTAAAATTCATTTGCTNGCAGCTTTTCAATGGATGTTGGCATTTCCTGTGGCTGCAGTACTTTCCAAATAGCGCATATACTCGTATTTGTTTTCATGATACGTGGAAGAAGTTCGAATTTCCTCCCTGGTGCCCAATATTTGGAAACAAAACACACAATTGTGCATTAAACACACAAACCTAACTCCTGCCCTATTGACTGTTACAATTGCCCTAATTGTTTCTGGGAAACAGCTAATAAAGAAATGAAAAGAACATTGTGACAATCTTGTTTGAGAACAGAGGATGATAAAGAAGAATGAAGCAGGGCTGCCAGTTACCAAAAAGAAGTAATACATTTCCTCTGCTCAACTATGTTTTTGGTACTTTACATTAAGGGCAATGATAAAAGAACTTCTAATATCCCACCACCAGCAAATGTGTTAAAATGATAGCATAACAGAAGCAGTTGTGATGAACCAGAGATTGTCCAAAAAAGAACCTTCTAAAGTGACTGTAAAGTTAAACTTGGAGAGAGACTGGAATTGGTTAAAAAAAAAAAAGAGCATTGATAGTACAATTGTGACATCATCTAAAAATATAATTTATATTTTCTTAACATTTTGGTTCTGCAAAGAAAATAAATAATGTACACAGACAAATACAGAAACAATGCTTTCTTAACTGTAATGGATAGTGTGCTGCAATGCTCACAACTTCAAACAAGAATAAAAATAACAGAAATACATTACTTATGCATTAATGTGTAACAGATATAAAAGTATTACGAAGTCAAGTACAACAGCTATTCCATGCTTCAGCTTCATGCTTTTCATATATTTGCTGGGATGCTAATGCCCCAGCCCCATTACAGCACAAACAACCACAAATGCAAGAGTTCGTTGAACCATCAACAACATACAATTTATAAAGTGGAACAGACAAAGTGGATACTCAAACCTTGATTTCTGAGTATTTGAAAATGCAAACCAAATTGTAAGAATTGAGTTCCCTTGGATGTTGCACAATGTGTTTGTGTTTATAAATGAATATGAATCTGTCTGTAGTTTCATTACTAAGCATTTACTGTATCTTACATCTTCAATGTCATTCTAAGCTTACTGTATCTGCAATTATATTAAAATAAAATAATAGAAAACTAACCACAAATAAAAAATTAATGTTTGATAATGTATACTTTTTAAAGAAAATG
Organism: Clitarchus hookeri; assembly: GCA_002778355.1. NCBI lineage: Eukaryota > Metazoa > Arthropoda > Insecta > Phasmatodea > Phasmatidae > Clitarchus > Clitarchus hookeri. The sequence goes on along the minus strand of NQII01000187.1, from coordinate 1,059,966 downwards.
CATCCTGAATATAAATAAATATGTATGATTATAATTAATATTTCTCTCCATATATTGCTTTAGCAATAATTTAAGCCTACTTCATTGTCAATGGTAAGTCTGTCAGTAGGATGAATGCTTTTTTCCATAACAGTATCTTTGTTTTGTTTTTCATCACATATAACACTCAACAGTTTATCAAACCATATCACGAATATCTTATAAGGTTCGAAATTCTTGTCTGCATACATTATATGGTTTGCAAGCATCGTGTGGAACTGCTCAGTTGAAAGGCGGCTGGCTAATATTGGATGGTTCCCCATCGTCTTTTCTTACACTTAACATTTTTCATTGGACTCTATATAAAGGTGGACTACATCTACACAACAAATCTGTATGATGTCAATTTTCAACTGGAGATTAATTATTGCAGTAACAACATCTAGAATGGTGAAATTTTCTACTCCCCGTATGTATGGAATGGATGTTGGATGTTGCAATACAGTAAAGTGATTTTCCATCTAATAATGATATATTATCAGAATAGAAGGGAGCAATTCTGGTAGTCATAAAGTGTTAACCCCTTTTTTTTTTTTTTTTTTTTAATTTAGTTAATATGAAAGCATTTAGGTTAGGAATTTGTTATCTGGAAAGGGGTTATAATGATTTAACTTAGAAAACACTTCCTAGACCTATATTTACAAGTATTTTACTGGTGTTTCTATAACTGGATTCATTGTATTGTTTAAACTAAAACAAATTTTATTTATGACTGTAAAATGTAAGCTCACAGAGAATTTTTTTACCAAATTTATAATGGAGCAGAGTTATGACTCTGTTGTACTGATGTATTTTAATTTTGTAATAGATTTTTCCATGTTTAGCAGTAAAATGGTATATTTCCACTGCATGAATGAGACTGCAAAAAATTGGTATTCTAAAATTAAAATATTATCTTCAAAGTGTAAAATGAAGTGTCATTAAAATGTGAGATTTAAAAAAAAATAAACTTAAGAAATAATAGTCAAATGTCATGGATGTTATAGTTTACTTCTCTGGAAAGTTTGGGTAGTTTAGGCATTCACTTCCTGTGGCCAACATGTTTGGAAGCAGAGACTATCCAAGTGCTGCCTGTTCAGGTAGTGTGATTCTAGCAAATATGAGATGCATTTTTAGAAACATGCTATGGGGTCAAATTAACATATTTTAAAAAATAATTTGTAAGAAATTTTATAACATTCTATTAAAGTATTTTCTATATTTATATTTGATCATGCATATTTTTATATGCCTTAATAATTTTTACAATTGCACTTTGTTGTAAATATTGAAGGCAATTTTGTAAAATATTTTTATTGTTTATGTTAAGCTCTGGTATAGTTGTTATATCAGTTTCAAAGTTCACTAATTTTAATGATTATAGTTACCTTTATTAGCCTGTGCCTTTTAACATGTTTGCTTTACAAATTAATTATTTCTTTATTATTGAAAATCTTTTTTAATGGAACTGAAAAGTTTTATAGCTTTGCAAGATATTTGATTTTATACCTTTGCAATGTTACATTACTTCATTGCATAGTGTGTTTATAGTTAGAATTATCATTTAACTTAATACTTGCTCTCACACAACTTTTGTGTATTCGTGGTCTTTTAGAACTGGCCAAATTGGTGGGGAAGAAAGTCGTTCACCAGATGATGATGTATTTCGTTATTTGGCAAATGTTTATGCATCAACACATCCCACTATGAGAAGTGGTAATGCATGTCCCCAAGACAATTTTAAGGGTGGAATAACAAATGGAGCTGAGTGGTATGAAGTGCGAGGTAAGACTTTACATATAATATTTCTTCTGGATTCTATGAATGATTGTGGCATGTTTGTTCATTTTTTGCAATATTTAAATCATTTTAAGTGGAAGCTATGCTTGTATAGACCTATAAGTGTTTTGGTGCATAATCAATAGATTTTTAAGGCAACTGGTTTTGATCCTTTTTTTAATTTTTGTGAAGAATTTCTTCTGATCCATATGGAGAAAATTAATTCTAGGAACTTTTATGAAGTTTTTTCTATGTTATCCTTTGTTTATAATTTATTTAGGCTTGCAACCATTCCTTTTTTTTTAAATCCCTAAGAGTATGGAATTATCCCCATTTTCGTTTCCTCATTAGAAATCAAGGGCCATAGTGATGTAGTGGCCAGATCACTCACCTCACAAGTATATGCGACCAGAAAATACCAACATTGAAATGTAAGTCTAAGTATACCTTTCCTTTACATCAGTTGGGGCTACCATAACACATTGATTTTACATTATGACAGCAACAAAACCCAATTGTGTTACTAGGTCTGCTCAGTGTCGATTCTCTTTAATAACAAGTTTAACAGATTACAGTAAATTAACTCTATTTATAAACATACTCTGCATAGTCTTCGTAATTGCTGTACACTATTCTTGTCTACTAAGACAGTCATGATTCTGGAAACACTTAGCAATCCATTGCGAACATTTGGGCTGGAGTGGTTGTGTAGCTGGAGGCTGTAAAAAGTACACTTAACTAGTAGGGTTGCTCCCCAAAATTCCAGACTGCACTGTAATGTTTGATGATAAAACTAACACTATCTTAGAAATCCCTATCAGTCTACCTATTAAGAAAACTACAGAATTAATCATCTACATCATGTTTGATGTTGTCGTATCTATTTTAAGATACTGGAAATTCTACAGTTGTGAGCACAGGTACCCCCTCGCTACCAGCCCACCTAATATTTGTATATTATTTCTTGGCATTTCTGCGATACTTTCCATATATTTCTTTATAAGCAATATTTATTTTAACACACACTGTTTAATTCACCGGTGTATTATTTTAATTGTACCTTCTCAAATTGGCAACAAAATTAAGGAAACATAATTATGCCTTTTTATATTTCAGTCCAAAGGAAATTATTTAAACAGGAACAGTGGATATTTGTCACAATAAACTTTAGCATATGTACATAATATGATGAATTTATAGTTCAATTGCACACTCAGGGAACCTGCTAAGTAACACGTCACAGCAGCCTCGAGAGACTACTATATCTAGTGACCTGCTAATACACTTCTTTGCCAGTGGCAAATAATATACCTGTTACGCAACGTGGGTATCAGTTTCAAGGCTGACTTGACGCCCGCTATGAGCCTTTCTGTGGTAATGTGAATTAACGCTCAGAATGAACTTGCTCTCACTGTTGGAGAAACCCAGGACTGGAGATATCAGAATTTCCTTTACCTTAGTGAAAGCATTTTCGCACTTGGTGGTCCAATGAAATTTCCTTTTTGTCTCACTCTGTTTAAGCAATGGCTTGGCAATTGTAGCAAATCCATGATAGTAAGCATAGAAGCCCAGAAAACTCCACTCATGGTTTTGTTGCTTTGTGGTGGCCAATCTCTTATTGCTTTGGTCTCCTCTGGGATAAATTCTAATCCTGGGCCAACACTATATGTACCAAGAAATGAATTAAAAAAAAAAAAAACAGTGGCACTTCTTAGGAACTAGTTTCAGGTTGGCTGCGGCCCCTCGTTGCAATACAGAGTCTAGGCATGATAAGTGCTCTTAAAATGTCCCTCCTGTGACTATATAGTGTAGGTAAACTTTGCAATGTTTATAGGGAGAACTTTTTCCATCAGATGATCAAAGGTTGCAGGGGCATTGCACAGCCCAAAAAGCATAACTTTGAATTGCCAGGTTAATTTTCCTTGGCACAAAAATATCTTCTGTTGGTACTCCGGGGCCACCTCACATTGCCAGTAACCACCCTTCATGTCCAGAGTAGAGAACCAATGTGATCCTACTAGGCTCTTCAGCTTGGAAGTGGATAAGATTCTTTCTTTGTCACATTATTAAGCTGGTACCAATCCACACAAAATCTCATAGAGCCATATTTCTTCTTAACATGCATAATATGAGAAAACTATGGACTGACTTATGGGTCTATCATATCTAACTCCTTTGTTTTCTTCAGAATGCCTTTATTTGCCTCATGTGAAGCTAGCGGTAGTCATCTTGGTGGTTGCTTTCATGTGCATGTGAAGCTAGTGGTAGACGGCTTTGTGGTTGCTTTCATGTAAAACTAGCGGTAGTCATCGTGGTGGTTGCTTTATGTGTCTGACATCTCCTGTAACGGAGATTGCAGGCTACAATATTCCTTCCAAGGACATTTGGTCCACAGGAGAAGGCAACCTGAATTTTCTGCAGTAATTCAGAGAGAGCCTTCCCTTGTCACCAGTTGAGGTTTTCTCTTGTTCTTAAGAACAGTTCCTTCATTACTTCTGGTACAGGCCGTTTAGTATTTTGTGTTCTTGAAGCTTCAGGAACATTTGGAAGTGCCTGTGAAGCCTGCTTGCAAACCAGCACTGTTTGACAAATCATTCATATTAACTGACAAACTGTCATCATTTGAAAAGACTAAGTCCTTGCTACACCAATACTGCCTGGCAGGATAGCATATTTCTCAACTGGTTCAGTTAGATCCAAACATCTGACAAACTTTCTTTGACATGTTGCCGGTATTGGTCACAAAAAGGTAGTTTCAAGTCAGACAGCAGTGTGGGGTACTCTAGTTGATTTTGCTCTGGCAGAGACTGTAGTATACTCAGTGTGGGGCCCCTCAATACAGCTGTAAGGTAGTAAGCCTGCTGTTTGTTCAACCAGCCATTTAGGGTGGCAACAGTTTCAAACGGGTGCCGGTACTCCTGCTAAGAAGTCTGACCATCATAAGGGGCAGGCTTCCCTCTCCCGACTGAATGACACTATCATTGCAGAGTTGTTGTCCATCTTCAAGGTTTCTTTATTGACTACAACTTTCCCCTTTTTCCCCACTTACCTTGGCTACCGGCTCTCATGCTGTCCATTATTTCACTTGTGCTGTCCATTATTTCACTCGTGCTGTCCATTATTTCACTCGTGCTGTCCATTCTTTAACTCGTGCTGCTGTCCATTCTTTCACTGGTGCTGCTGTCCATTCTTTCACTGGTGCTGCTGTCCATTCTTTCACTGGTGCTGCTGTCCATTCCTTCACTGGTGCTGCTGTCCATTCTTTCACTCGTGCTGCTGTCCATTCTCCCAAGTAATGGTATGAAAATGTTGGAAACAAATAGTAGCTATTATGCTAATTTTTGTTATGTGTATAAAACAAAAAAAAAAAAAACTTTACGTGTTATCAGCTAATTCTCCTAATTCTATGCTAACTTTAGTGTCGTTATTGCAGTTGTTGCTTACGTTAAAATATGTGTAGTTAGGGGCAGTGGTGGTTTTTTGCTGATATTGTAGTGGTTAGGTGAATGTATATGATAGCAATTACAATAAGTCCTGCTATTATGTTTTACTACAAAATTGTTACTAATATGTGACCATGTTTTGCTATAACTATGCTTTTTTTTAATTGTTGTAAAATTATACAACAATTAAACCACAAACATATTGTTGTGTAATAAATACATTATTTTGTACCGAATGTAAAATGTGAATGGCAGTGGCTGCCAGCATGAAGTTACATGTAGGTACGCACTTGTGAGATAAAATTTGATTTATTTTAATGACTTGGAACACCAAAGAAATCAAAATTTGCATCTGTGTTAAATTTTTTCGAGAGCAAAAATTTCAATTTGTTTTAATGAGATACTAATTTATTTTAACATTTTGAAGTCTTCTGAGAGAAATTATACCCTACACGAACATATAGCCCCCTCCCCCTTGTCGCTGAAAAACCTAAACACAGCATGCTGAGCAGCTTGAGAGGAAACTGCATTTTCACTGGCCTCTTACAAGATTATCAGTTAATTTATTATTAAAATGTTAACTTATTATAACAGGTCCATTACCCGGTTCTTCACGGGCGTTATACACACTCGACATAAGGGTGGTGAAATGTAGATGTATGAACGCAGTTGCAATTAGTGTGGCACCCTTCACTGTCTCACTGAACAAGCAGTGTCCCGACCTTGCCTTGGTGATTGATGAGGGGTAGGCAGCTGGCTTGATCTCCCTCCGGGGACAGAGATCTGCACGAGCACCGACCTGATCAATACTGTGTTCTGCCTCACCAGTCACCACACCACTCCTAGTTTTTCGCAAAATATTAATTTAACTCAATGGACAGCACCTTTGTGAATAAAATATGTCCAGAAGCATATACTTGACCGCTTGTCACCAAAAATTTCTTGAACACAGAGCAACTTATGTATTACCAAGTATAAAGTTCATTTTCAGTAACTTCTTGCGAGGAGATTGGAGAATTTATATTAATTTACTTCAATAGACTTGCATCTTTTAAATATACTGATATCCTGTAAGGGCCTATTCGACACCTTTTGTCATCTAATAATGCCTAAGCACCAAGCCCAAGTGCAGCATATCTTGCGACAGGCGTAAGTGTATGGGAAAATCAGAGTACTTGGTTTTGAATGAATAATTATTGAAGACTGAGAAGAAATAAATTCTAATCACCTTTTTTATTCATCTCCATCTCAAAATCACTCTTTGTTTTTTTAAGTGAAATATCTTTAATTACTTAAACTATACATTTGCCATGCAAGCACGGTGTCACCATCATAAGTATAGATTGCAGGTTGGGAGCTAATTGCCTAGCCACTAGTGTGGCATCCTTGCGCCCTTCTTCTGGGTGCCAACTTGTTTGGAAGTGAAGGGGTACATTTTTAAACTCCTCCTGCTGCTGAAACTTTCCCTTCTCTGTCTCGCTCACCGTGAACACACTGCCAGTCGATGACCTCTTCACGTGAGCTCAGCTGATTGAGTGCACGTGGGACATCAAAATTTGGCATGCATCCAGTGTTGTAATTATTTTCATTTTCAGAGGGTTTGAAAGTTTTGAGTCGGCTTGCATTCTGTGTTGGATTACAATCAATTATATAGTATATTTTATGAGGTTATATTCTTTATTTAAATAAGTGGAGGTGAAATGATTAATGTATTTTTTTTACAGTAATACTAATATATTAATACTTTTTTTTTTTAATTCTCACTTTTATTAAGTTTATTAGTTTAACTTTATTCACATATAATTCACAGCTCTCAGTATACTAAACATGAATTCTAATAAGATTAGAAGTTGTATTTTATTGATGTACATGTCAGTACCCTCATCTAATGAAATCCCAGATGTATAGAAATTTTTTGTCAGTCCCCGGAAAAAATGGTAGAAAGGGAGTCTACTGTATAATACTACCAGACAAAGTATTATTTAATTTGTGCACTTTTTTTATTATTTTAATTTTTTTTAATTATTACACTTTCAGAATACACATTTTTTTAACTTCTTTATAAACAACAAAAAATGTTTCAGGTTAGCTAATGTGTGTACGGCATAGTCATACATGTTTGGTTTAGCCATCTTAGCTTCAATTCAGCATTTGAACATGTTGTCGGCCGGCCACTGTGGATCACAGAGAAACATTTAAATGTGAAATATATGAAATTGTTTTTTGGAAAAGTATATTTCTTGCAAAATTAATTGCTATTTTTAATCTGATTTCATTTAAATTTTCATGGTCTTCATTAAAATTTGAAATTTGGGTGTTAACATCAGTTTAGTACAGTATGAAGAAATGAATTTAAAACTTCTTAGTATTTCATTCAAGAATTATACTCTCAATAATAACCATTGTTCTACACTTTTATTCATCACTGATTTAGATTTATGTGAATATTATTAAAGTTTTTTTCCTGAAAACAAAAATGCTAAGCTTTATTTAGGGACACTTGAACAATTTATTTCCTTATGATATTAATTATTGCATTATTTTGGTGTCATAATATTTTGAAACCCTTAAGAATATGATTTTCTATGGACTGAATTAACGTAATAGGTAGAGGTTTTATTATTCTAAAAATGTTTTAACTATGTGTAGTAGGCTTAATTAAGCAAGAGTGTATACCCTCAAAAAAGTAAAGCAGGTTTGAAAGTTCACATTATTACCATTTCATTGCATGTCACAAAATAATCAGTTTCGTATTTTAATAAAAAAGTAAAAGAAAACGTTCTTGTGTTGTAGTATAAACCATAATATAAATTTTTAAACTTAACAGCAATCTCATATTGGTTGTACATATACTGCCTTTAAAATAAGCATTATTGTGTTACAAATTATGTCTCTGCAATCACAGTAACAAAATAATATATTTACTTAAAATGGAAATGATCATCATACACAAAAATATACTTTTGTCACTAATTGCTGAGCATTTCACAGCTCTTAACTGCATTCAAACATGCTTCATGCTTATTTTTTTGTACATTTTGTTGTGTTTTTGCTCAGTATAACTATGTACGACTTATTGGTGTTTTGTGATGTGGCCATACCTTAAATATCCCCCCGAAACAACAAAATATAAAAAAAATTTCCTAACACACTTAACCCACTGACATCTATATATAAACCAGTAGCAACAACATGTGCAGTGATGTTGCAGGTTTATCATGGGGGTGTCCATTTTTCCTGCGCAAAACCATACTCTCTTTTAAAATGTGTTATTCTGGATTTATTCATGCACAAACAAAGAACTACAACATGAGTCTTAAAATTTATCACATTATAATTTGGTAAGCCAAATAAAATATAGAAAATATCTGTCTTGTCCATTACAAAGCCTGGTGTCCCATTTTAGTTTTTCTTCTTAGGATGGTGATAGGCAGCTCTATCAAACATGAGATAATCCTGTTACAGCATGCTCCCTAGAGGGAGGACCACTAACTTTTGGAAATACTGCCATTGTCTCCTGAGGTGTGTCTGACCTGCGAAAATGCTGCCATCCATTTCCATCTGTGCAAGTCCCTCCTCTGGTTTAACAACAACTTTGCAACTTTGGCTGAATACCTCATGTTGTTAACCTATCTCAAAGAAATAGTTAAAAGAACTGATGACAGCCAATTAAGTGAGTTTTAAGCAGAATTGCTCATTATGTCAGCAGTTAGTATCATCTGGCTGGAAAAGCCTAAACATTATATTTCTGACCCATACTTTCTTTTGCCCCTTAAGGCATCCAATTGCTCTTCTTGTAGTCGATGCTTTTTTAGGACCATCAGTTATAGGAGGAGGGTCAGATGAGCTAAGCAGGGTTGTGATATTCAGAGTCATACAGTTATAACAACTAGTGGCGGTTCTTGTCTCTAAACACTGCCCATGGCTGGTGTCACGGAGACCCTGACAAGCCTCTTTGGCAGATACACTAACCTGGAGTGGTTTTCCTGTCTGAAGGCAACTGGGACCTCTGTCCGTTATCCCACATATCACTGAAGGTTCAGCACTTACTGATACTGGCAGCAGCATTCTATCATGACTAACATCTGTGCTAGACTGGTAAATGACTAACCGGGAAAACTAGTTCACTGCTTCATTTTTTTTAATTCACACACAGTTATTATGGAATTAATTATAATATTAAGTATATTTGTGCCTTTGTAATATTGATAGATTTAGAGCCAGACAATATTTATTGTTTATGATTAAGTTGGCTTGGATTCAGTTTCATGGTAAAAAGCCAGATTCATTTAAGTTTGTGTAAGCTTTCCTCTGCCTTTAGCCTTTTAATATTGAGCATAGTTTAGTAACCATAGGGAAATTAAGTACATTTGTTCACTGTAGAACAACATAAAAAGAAAATGTATTAGTTATTTAGTTTGATACTCATAATTTGTATTGGTTTATATTAGTGTAATAATGTATATCAAAATGTATTTCATGCAACACACATGTAAGTTACATTGTCATTTTTTATTTACATTAGAATTTTTGCAACATTAAAATTTTTTTCTAAAAGCAATAAAAACTTTACTTCAATATGAGCTGTGGAATAAACATTTAAAATCCTGAGAAATGTCTTTTATTGTGTACAGTCAGATGCCATACAGTTTTGTTTGCACAGGTGGTATGCAGGATTTCAACTACTTGCATTCAAATTGCTTTGATGTTACATTCGAAATAAGTTGCTGCAAATATCCTCTGGCATCTGAATTACCATCTATGTGGGCAGAGAACAAAGCATCTCTTCTTGCCTTCATAGAAGCTGTTCATAAGGGAGTTAAAGGTATGTGCTTCAAGTTTATGAGATGTATTAAGTTATTCTCAATATGTAATGATTTAAAGCAATCCTAATAATCGTAATTTTTCTGTTTGTTATGTCTTGGGTGCCATATTGTATTCTGTAATTTCTTGCGGATTTTACTTTTTGAGAAAAAATTTTTTTGAAAATGCAACTATTGTATTTTAGCCATTTACTTTACCCATCAGTATGAATATGCAACAACCAAATGTTCTTTTATGCAGTTGGCATACAATTTTTGCAGGGCTGTTGTTAGGATGTATGAAAATCAACAATAACACTTACACAAATTATGTAGTGTTAACATAATACTATTTTTTTAATGCATATTTGGCAGTGACTATTACAACTAAGCATACTCCTGATTGGTTGTACAGTTATAAGTAGATGTTATTGGGTTAGTGCCTCTCTGTGATGGTGGTTGTCATTGGCTGTGGCAGAAGAGAATTCTCTATCTATAAAAATCACATGTTTTTCTAGTGTTCATAATCAATTGATGGCTATCTCATGGTTTGTATAAGTGCCTGAAGATGAGAGCAGATTCCCGTTTGTGAAATGTTGTAACTGTTGTAGTTGAAGATAGCTTTTATGGTTGTCAGTATTGTTTTTATGTGCATGGCCCAAAGAAAATACTACTTGATAAAGTGGTTTGAATGCATCTTGTTTGGCACACTAAATCATTATGCACCCATACGAGTGTAAACATAACAGACACTATGGTGTTTTGTGCCAATCAAATCATGAAAACAGTTTAAAGTTATTAAAATAACAAATTATTTGTCATGTGGTTAGTCTAGTTGAAATAAGACAAATAATATGACAAAATATTTTATGTTCACCAAAAGTGAAGATTAAGCAAATAAACATTTGTATTAAAACAACAGTGTTTTACAGAGTTTTAATTGCAGCAAATTAAATTTATTTTAAGGTACTTAGTGGTTTATTTTGATTTTTCAAAAAATTCTTTACATCTGCCGGAAACTATAACCTCATCGAAGATGTCAGCTGGTGTTGGATGTAAATGAATGTGGGATTTACTGATATTTGCCTTGTTTCCATGGCTAGAATGAATAAATGTATTGCTGAACCAACAAACTTTGGCACTTCTATTGAAAAATGATTGCCCTGGCCAGAAATACGAGTTACTTTTTAGGCATTGGGAATATAAATCCAGACAGGTAAACAGGTAATGCATTTGTGGGTTAATGACTAATTCATGCTTAATGCATGTTGTATGGTATGCATATTTTCATCCACCAAAAGCCTTGTTTTTGAATTAAGCAAGAAAAAGTTAAATAAAACTGTGTGCACATTTTATTCAGTAAACCTAACAATTTCTCTCGCTATTTCCCACTTCAGGGGTGGACTGGAGGGGTTGGGGCCTCTGTTGGAAACAGTAGTAGCTACAGACTTGAGTTTTTTTTAGGGCAAGGAGGGTGGGACCCAACAAGTATTGTATTTAAACCTCAGTGTGGCTTTGTAATTCATCCAGAGCCTGTGAAAATAAGATATTAAATTAGCATTAAAATTTAACCCAACTTCTTTCCTTTGCATCTTCCATCAGTTATCTCCTTTATTTTTATTGTGCAGGTGTAATGGGTTTCTAGCTGTGAGGGCCTTCGTGAGATTTCCAACCTCCCAACCCTTGCATGTCCATCCCTAACAGTATTAGTTTTATTAAAAAGTATACTTTATCTAAGAATATAAATTTACTATTGGTAGGCCTTTGCACTTAGCTGTACATCATCTAGCAATTAGTAATGCTATTTGAAGTTAAGAATGGAAACTTAAATGTAGTATTGGACATTGCTCCTTTGACAACATTCTACATGCCACTAATGGGGGATTTTAGTAATTTGGTGCAGAGTGATACGGAACTGATTGCTAGCGTTTACCCAGATCTACAAAGAAATATAATGACGACCAGTGACTATGTAAAAGAGCAATTCTAGCACCAAAAATTACATTTTTAGTGCTCGATTCTGTGTTTATGATCAGTGTCTCTCTACTAACAAATACCGTTATTTCTCCCTATAAGTTTGTTACTATTACCACACGAGCAACATTCAATGACAAAGTTTTTCACCTTGCACTCATTGAAATTGAAAAACAAGTGCAGACACTGTCAGGAAAAAGTATAAAAAGTATGGACTTTATTTAAAAAAAAAAACCTAAAAAATAATTTTGTAGTCCACGTGAGCGGAGCCGTGGGCACAGCTAGTCTAATATAATTTGCAAAAGTAACAAATTTGAAACTACTCACTTTGCTGCAAAAATTATAACTACTGTTTTAAGTGATTGTGAAAGTGTGATGTTTATGTATGTGATCTATTAGGTTATTTTTAACTCTGATGTCCACATTCATGTTGAAAATAGTTGTACTTGTGCTTGGAAAAGGTTTTGGGGAGTTGTATTGTAATCTGTTGGATTGTGCATCTACTGCATTTTCATGCATATGATAAGTTACATATTGAAATATAATGGTGATTTACCGAAATACTTCTTCTTTATTGCCAAAAAAGTTGCTTGTGTTTCAGTCTACTGGAACCTGTAATTTTTCCAATAAAGAAACCAAACTTTTGCTCTGTTTCCAGGTGTTGTTACAGATGTTGATGGCAAAGGCATAGAAGGAGCAGAAATAATTGTTTCAAATATTCCACATAATGTGACAACCACCAACAGAGGAGAATACTGGAGACTGCTTGTGCCTGGAGTCTATAATATAACAGCTAATGCATGGGGCTTCAAATCAAGCACAGAATTGGTATCTGTCAATGGAGGACAAGCATTATGGCAAAACTTCACTTTGGAACGTGAAACACGTCAGTCAGGTAACAGAATACGGACAGGCAGGTGTCTTGATTAGGGATCATTACGTTGTCACACATAATTTGTTAAATTTGAGATTTACTTATTTGTTTACCATATTAAATGTGCTTTCTGTGACTTAACTTGTATGTTAAATTTATTTGACTTTTTTCAGTGTCTGTTGTAAGCTATATTTTTTTTTAGTTTTATGTGGATTTATTATATTTTTGAGATGTATAAGCCTTAAGTAAAATTAAATTATAATTTCAAATTGTAAAAATAATTCATTTATTTCATGGTACCATTTCCTTTACCAGTTAACTTTCCTTTTGCTTGTTTTGCTTACCAAGAACACTCATAAAATAAATTAAATCTTTGTCCATTATTGAAAGTGTGTTGATTTTAATATATTCATAATTAACATGTAGAACATGTTTATTTTCTGTACGGTTAGCAGTCGTGCAATATTTTGTGCATTGGGTTAACAAAAGTTGCATAGCTTTCAGCCTTCGCTTGTCTCCATACATATCTGCGAAACCTACTTTTCTTTTAACATGACATTTGAAACAATGTGACTTTCCTAACTTTTTTGTGGTAGTTGCTTAAGATGTGAAATTTTTACGTTTTAGTAAGAAATAAATGGGTATTAATTTTTTGGCAAATTATGCAGTAAAATACCAACCTATGTCACTTAACATACATATTTCATTAAGTCTATGTACATACTTGAACAAATTGACAATTACAAGATTGCATTAACACAATTTATTTATATTTGAATGCTTCCTAATATTTTCAAAATGTGAAAATCACTTTGAAAAATACCAGTCCCGTAGTTACAATGGAATGTAGTAAACTTTAAGCACATTTATATTTGCATTTTTTTTCTCGGTTTTGGTCAAGTTTGCTGCTGCAATTTTCCAACTGTATCACTGATATTGCCACTAACTACATAGACATTTCCTCTCGCTCAGTGTTGCAACACACCCTGCTACGTGCAGAGTCTACTGCTAACAATTTAAAACAGTGTGACTGTCATTCATACTTTAATTCAAATTTTTAAAAATTTTAATGACTTTCTTTAATTATTTGATTTCTGAATTATCAAATCATAGACCAAGGTTCATCCTGTACTTAGTACAATTGCTTTGGTTTTGAAAATTGATCATGATAATTAATGGTTTTCTTTTACAATATTACTACCATGTAAGATATCTAAGTTATTTGGACAATGTTGGCCTAATAAAAAATGTATATTAAAATTGTGAGCAATGGAACTTAACACGTAACTTCCCTTTATACACTGAAGAGCCAAAAATACTGGTACACCTGCATAATATCGTGTAGGGCTCCTGAGCACGCAGAAGTGCCGCAAGACGACGTGGCATGGACTCGACTAATGTCTGAAGGTATGCAGGAGGCAACTCACACCATGAATCCTGCAGGGCAGTCCACATATCCAATCTGCACCAATTTGGAAAGGGTTGCACGTCTGTCACGTTTAATGATTCTTGTCAGTCATCGTTTGTCCCGTTCTTTCACAATCTTTTTCCGGCCGCAGTGATGTTGAAGATGTGATGTTATACCAGATTCCCGATATTCACGGTACACTTGTGAAATGGTCGTACGCGAACATCCAAATGTTATCGCTACCTTGGATATGCTATGTCCCATCTGTCGTGCGCCGATGATAACACCACGTTCAAACTCACTTAAATCTTGATAACCTGCCATTGTAGCAACAGTAACCGATCTAGCTGCCGACCGCATCGCGTTACTCTGATTGGTTCCATACCTCTGTTATTTGCATACACACGCCTATACCAGTTTTTTTTACTCTTCAGTGTATTTAAATTATGGCCTTAATTCTCTTTCATTTATTATTCTTCCTTTTCATTGGTGGGGGACCTCATTTGTTCAATGGTTGCGGTGGTGTGCAATTCTAATCTATTATAAGTTTCCCTGATGTAGTCATTGTTAACCATTGAATCTACTATGTTATCTGGTATTGGTAGGCCCATACTTTTTATACTTTTTCCTGACAATGTCTGCACTTGCTTTTCAATTTCAACGAGTGCAAGGTGAAAAACTTCGTCATTGGATGTTGCTTGTGAATTAAATGGTAAAAACGCTTATTAGTATTTCTCTGTTATAGATAGATATATCCTACCGCAGAGTTTTTTTTTAGGTCTTTTTATTCTACACGATTCTTTAATACATGATATTGTTCCATCTTAAACGATTTAGACAACTTTTTTCCTACTTTATTCTATATTATCGTCACTGCTTATTCCTTATGTTACTTTATGTAACAAAATATATACTAAAACCTGGCCAGAGAACATAGCTATGAATTAAAAAATAAACACTTAAATTGGATAAGTGGTTCTCGAGTGATAAGCGCACCAACAGACAGACAGGCAGAGACGTTGAGTTTTATAATATGTATAGATATGGAACAGTGTCATTATTCTTCTGTAAACTTTCGCTATTGAGGAAAGTTTTTTAGCTTACATTTTCTCACACATATTCAGTCATATGGTTATCATGTTTGACATGCAGTATACATGTTCACTCTGTTATGACCATTGACACAGAACATAGTATCTCCTACTTGGTTGCTGTTCAACTTGAAGGGTGATTTAGTTGGAATGAAGTGTAGGTTAAGCAGTAATGGAATGAGGGTAAGGGAAGAAATACTGGTACCCTGAGAAAATTCCTATATCTTTGGAAGTTCCTATTCTAGTACTTATATGAATCCCCTTTCTTAATATTATCTGATATCTTGAGGCATGGAACAAACCAGGAACATTTAAAGTAGGAGGCTGGCAGTAAACTTTGAGTCACCTGTGTGTCTCCTTATTAAAAAAAAATCAGCAGATAATTTTTAATTTTTGTATTTATTCTGTGTTTTGAGTGTATTGAATAGAAACAAAGCTATCGTAAAGAACACTATTCAGGAATTGGAAAGGAATTGGCCAGGGCCTGTATTAAAGATCCATCCCAGCATTTGCCTGGAATTGTTTTAGAAAACCCTGGAAAATCAGAATCAGGATGGTCGGACCAGAAATTGAACCTAGGCTCTTCTGAATGTGAGTTGAGTGGTTCACCACTGTGCTACTTTGCTCAGTATTGCACTGTCTTGCTTGGTATTATGTCTTGTAATATTGATAATGATAGTTGAAAATTCTTTAAGTTAAACATCCACCAGTGTCTCCAAAACCAAAAACATTCGAAAACGCAGTAGAACAGTTTCTTATGCTCTTAAAAATTCATTATTTACATGCCACGAAAATTGTGTTCTTAATGCTGATCAGAGGTCATTGAAAACAAACTCTGTTTATAACAGCTCTTTCACAACCACTGTAATTCTTAGCATCAAGAAAGTTTTGATTTTCTTAGTCTGCTTTTATATTGTTTTTTTTTTTTTTTAACTGGTGTAGGTTTGTTTAGTTACTTCCTTCTGTGTGTAAAATTTTATTTTGGTTTTGATGCTTTAAAAAAGTAGTTAATGAATTTGCAAACTAAAATTTCTTCTGCGTAAGATACAGTGTATATAATGATTTAAAAATTCATTAATAATTGAAATATCTGTGTGCATACTATTATGTGGTAGAAGCCCATATGTTATTCCATGATTGTGTTTAAATCATGATATGCAAGTCACATCAAAATTTGTTTCACACAAGATTTAGTGTGACCAATTTATTTTCATTAATAAGTCTGTTTGAATTAAGCATTTGTATTTGAATTTTGTTTAGTTTTATGTTATTCTTCTATTGACATTTAAATGTTTTATGGTGCAAAGATTGTTGACTTTTTTCCTTGTAATTTACAAATTTAACACCTTGAACATCAAATTTAATGCAGTTATACATATCTGAATGTATGCTGCAAACTTAGGGAGGTGTTATGTTAGGCAAAATTAGTCTGTCTATGTGATACACTGAATATATGGGAGGAATCAGTGTTTGAAAATGAGTGATTAAAATGGTTCATAATTTTAGGTTATGTTGATTCAAAATTGCAAACCTCATAAAAAATTTTTGTAATGTCAGTTTACTTTCGCAAATGAAATTAGAGTTGCCAGATTATCATTGCAAACAACAGTGTTAACAACAGCTGTTTTAAGTTTTGATGCTTGAAATTAACATGTACTGTCTACTCCCATTTTACTGTGGGCGGCTTAAAGGGGTTGCGGCTTAACCGTGAAGCCACCAGTTCAAAGTCAAATATTGAACAGCTGCAGCCAGACGCACACCGTTGCTATTAATAACCCATGTGCGTGCTGTTAATTTCCAGACAGTAGTTGAATGATGTGATACTGGTTTTTTTTTAATGTTTGGGTATTCTATTTACACATGTTTTTAACAGTGAATATATGTGAAACTTGGAAGTATTAGGAATTCAGTAAAATTGTCAGGCAGCACATTTTCATTCATAATAGTAAAGTATTTAACAATTAAAAATGGCATGTGCTCGTCAAAAAGGCGAGCTAGGGTAGTTACAGTAGTTCGTACATGCAGACTCGGGGGCTATTTATAAATTAACAGTGTTACCGAGTGCTTCTGGATGACAAAATATCACCTTAACATAAATATTGTTTGCTGCAAAAATGATTCCATCGCAAAATGACTTGTGGTTTTGATAAATAAATATCATTTATTTTCTCTTTGTTGCAGAAGTAGGAGGGGAGTACAAAAGAAACAAAATGACGAGTCGGTCTCAGAAAGGCTGGGTAATTGCAGGTAGAATACAAATTATTGCAGAATCTCTTCGCACGGAAATAGAGCTCGCGTAAAATGTAAAACTCTGAGAATTTGTTTGTATATTTGTATTTTACTCACAAAAAACAAATAATTTCATGGGGGCGTGGGTTCCGAAGCAAACTGCCCACACTTGCCATCAGATGGCAGCATGATCGCCTATTTTACTGCTGTCTGACAAAAATATATTTATCACGTCCTTTTAAAAATAAATTTTTTATCTCGTGTGGGCTTAAAACAACTTGAGTATGAAATATATTCCGTCAAATTAATTTAGAAATATTTGAATAATACTCTGCGACAGATGTGCGACCTCCCCAATTAATATGAATCATGCACATATTTTATATTGTTACAAAGCAGCTATTATTAGTGTAACAAATTAAATTTGTTCTAGAATTATGTGTAGGTGTTTAATGAAATGGAACTTAAACTGTATGCGATAGTTTAGCTTCGTTTGTCTCTTCATTACATAAACATTTCGTCTACGATCTGCTTCCTGCCCACATATTTATCCTGTCTGTTGTGCAAATGTAGGCTGTCAAAATAGCCAACATGAAATTCACTTGCAGTCGTTCACGTATCAGCTGATACAGGATTTGGTGTATGTGATGATATTAATATCATTTATGACATAGTGCCACATACTAGCTGTCAAAAAATTTAATTCTTATATGACTATATTATTTGTTGACATAACCTACATGCACAGTATATAAACATTTTATTTCCCCATTATTTTAACCATGAATATTGATTATCCGTGAACCCTTAGCCATTTATTGTCCTGGAAAATCTGGAGTTCAGTGGATATACAAATGAGGTTGCTTTTGTATAACATTGTAGGGGCTAACTATCCTCAAAGATAAGAGTACTAATTTTCAATGGGTTGCATGTGTGGGTAGGCAGCCCTCCTGATAGCTGCAAATGTGTGTATGCATGGTTATTGTCAGGATTGGGGATGACAAACCTCACATGATTGGACAACATTTAATATTTATTCTAATTGTGTGGAACACAACTATGTTAATTATAGTAGAATGCTATAGAATGATACAAAACATTAAGGGCCCATAGTTTTTGACCAGTCTCTATTCCTATCCAACTGAAAATTTTGTTCCAGCTCATCTGACTTAATCCTATGTTAGTAGTATATATTTGTATCACTGTGTTTAGCTAAAATCAACTAATCAGGGCTAATCAAGAAACATTCAAAATATGAATATTCTATGCATCACTTTTTTCATCATTATAGATTTTTGTTATTCTGTATTGCTTATTTCCTTTTCATTGTATCAGGTCCATTCCTAACATTAATTTGTACAGAATTTTGTGACTGGGATAAAAATTTCTTTCTAGTGAGACTGTATTATCACCTAAGTGTATATTAAAAAATTTTGTTTCCATGTAATAATTATTATAACATTTAATATGAGGCAAATCAGTGCTATAGCACATCAACGCTCGGAGCACTCTAGAACATTCCGGATTGATGGAATCTGGATTGAATTTAGGTGGAACTGTATGAAGGTATGATACTGACTTTATTGTAAATATTGGAACTGTCAAATATGAATGTATAATTTATAAAATAATTCAATAGGTTTTGATACACCGTTTATTTGGACTAATTTTAGTTATTTGAATGTCTTAACTTTGGTTAGGTGATAGACGATTATGTAAATATTAATTGTAAGTAGCTAATTATAGCAGTTTATTATGAGATATTAAGTCGTAAATATTTTCTTTGTAATGTTTGTAAATAAATTAGGAAATTTTTATTAACTCTTTTCTCTTAAAGAACGTGGCTAAGCCCACTGACTTTGAGAAATTGTAACAGTACTCACTTGATTTTTAATATTTATATAATATTTAATATTCTATAAATAGTACTGCCAAGTCATGCATGTGTGTTCTATCAAATAAAAAAAGACAACAGCCACATCAAACACATGCCATTGTTTTCTTGCGAATTACAATAATAACGAAAACAAAGAACCAAACACTTGATTTCTGTTGACTGCATGGATTCACTGCATGTAAGAATTCCTACTTTACCATCACATTCAAGTGTCCTGCATTTATATGTCCACATCCATGTTGCTGTAGAATAGGCCAAACCAAGACACAAGTGATGCAGTAATTTATTATGAATCTTGTTTCTTACCAAAAAAAATCGAGACATGCTCTAATTGCAATATCCATCTCTTTTCCAAATGGTTTTTGTGAATACTATCCTAAGTATTAAAAACCATTTTTTACCATATTTTATCCAAGTGTGTACTCAAAAAAATTTTAATTTGTAAAAACCTGTCATAGTTTACTTTTAAACCTCACTTTTTTTGTACCATAAATTATCTTGTGTGTCTGTGAAAATTACTATTCCTTTATTACACCCAGAGCACATAATTATTGGCCAACTCTTGATTCTATGACCCTGGGAATAATTACCATCTCAAAATAACCCTTCTTTTGGTAATCCTAAAAAAATTTTGTTATTAAGGTAAAATATTGCAAATATATAGGCAGAAACACAAGGTTGTTCCATTTATTTTGTATGCTACATTTTGCGATTGTTTTTGTGAGTACTTTACTACTCGCAAGTGGGTTAGATCTAAAAGTATACACCACTAAAGCACCCACTTGACTACCATCCCCTCCCCTAAGGCTACAGATGTTTTCCATGCATGACTGTCATTGTTGTTGCTATCAAAACTGATTAAAAATGTGTTTATTAGCAATAAAGTATAGGTGTTGTAACGTCATTACAATTAATTAGTATGCCACAATATGAAAAACTAAAAATACTTTGTGAGGAGTGTTCAGGAACTACAGTCCAGATAGCTTACGGTGGGTGTTTTATAACATAACTTGTTTGGTTTGAGAGAGGGGTGGTCATATACTGAAGCAGTAGAGTCCATTATGAGCTTTAACTCAAGGGGGATACTTCAACAACCTCTCTACAAGCTCCTTTTACCCCCACCAGGTAGGCCATGAGAGGGAAGATGTAGGAATGCCACATTTCTTGATAGCCAACCATCCTCCTCCTCACATACAGTGTTAGATCAAGTAGATGTTTCAACTGAAGCCTATTCCTTCAAGCCAGATGTTCACATGTAGATTTTCACCATCACAATGGATGTCTTGTTTTATAGACATCTGCCTTTTGAAGTGATTAGTAATATTTCACTTAAGTGTGATTTTTGAGACAGCACATCCAAATACAGTCATAAATACAGTCATTATGATTTTTTTTCACAACCTTCAGTAATTCATAATTTAAAACCACGTCCTCTTATTTTCCAGCAAGATTCCACTTGCCATAGTTTATGCTATGCCCAAACCTGGAGTTTGCATGTTATTTGGTGGCAAAGGGGAATCTGTTTATTTTCTCCCACAATATCAGTTTATTCAGAAGATTAGTGTCTGTTGAATTTAATTTATATTATAGTAACAAATCCTCCGATTTCCCCACAAGAAACCCCTGAAAAAGTACTTTGTGCTTGGTAAAACTTGCACCCCGGTCTATGTTTGTAAATATTTTTGTTGACGAGTGTAGATCAAGTATAAGTGCAGCATGATGTTATGCTTGGGATGGGGGGAACTCAAAGCAGACAGATACTACCTACTCATGGCCCAACCTTTGTAATAATAAATATATTATGACATATAACTTGTTTTATTACTGTGCTACATTTAATTTAAAAAATTGGGAAAATTCTTCAACCCTTTATGTTGTTATAGAGCTGGTCTGTCTCACTCTCTATTATCCTGACTGTAACAGACTTCATTCGTTGATCACTACGTTGTTGCTTGTCGTTCCGATGGTACCACGTACTTGGGTGCTAATGGCCATACACAACTCCAGACACTCTGCTTAGAAGAATGCCACAGTTTACATAGCTGAGCGGGCTCGGTCCAGAAGGTTCTCCGCCCCACAAGCCTTGCTGAGGGGAAAGGGGGCAGTGACCAGAAGATTTGCGCACCATTTACCCAAGACATTGAATCATCGAAGGACAGGAGTGGCACGAGTCTCAATAGCCTTATCGTGGCACACACCTGTGTTCTGTGGCAGTCCATTTTTAGTCTCTGCCTTTCCTTTTCCTGTTACTGATGATTCTCTTGGAGCACTGCACTTTGCACACCCTAGGGGAAGGGCAAGGGAAAGGATGCAGAGCAGCTGCATATAACAATATGATATGCGGGTGTGCTTGGTCAACCTTCACCCCTGGTGCACAGAGGATGCTCAGAAAATAGCAGGGGGCCATTGTGGCTGAGTGGTTAGCGTGCTCGCCTCTCACCAAGGCGAACCAGGTTCAATCCCCGTCCGGGTCACACTCAGATATTTGCAAGTGGAAATCGTGCCGGACAATTCTGCTGGTCGGTGGGTTATCTTACGGAGCTCCAGTTTCCCCCGCCCTTCCATTTCGGTGCTGCTCCATACTTATTCCAATCACCCTCATCATCTCTCAAGGCCTCGCTGTTAAGAGCCACCCAAATAACATTACTTTACTTCAGTAAATAGCAATACAATCCATGGAATTATGCATTGAGTAAGAGTACCCAACCGTGTGCAATGTATGTCTTAATGATTAATTTGGTGATCACTTCAGTCATGAACTGATATCCACAACAGTCAACTGAGCAGATGATTAATGTGCACCAGTTTCACTTAAAAGAGATCTAGTTGTATCCAACTTCTTTACCAGCACAAGTATTCGGTTCCCTCAGAGGATTGGCAATACCAAATTCCTTCTGGTATGCCTTTTGCATAGTCAAGATCAAGTTTGTAATATAGTAATTTTTCACAGGGAACAACCATTGTAGCATTACTGTAATGTCACAGCACTTAAGGCAGTATAGCAGAAACAGCTTCCAAATCTGTAATTGATGGTACTCCCAGAGTTTTCATGTAATTTGAACCAGAACAGCCACATTATTCATTTTTAGTTGATGCAACTTCCAGATCCCCCATGTAATTTCAAAGTAAAATGCAAAATTGCGATACAGAGCCCAAATAAATAAAATTTGAAGTGTGTCTGTCTAATACAAGTAACTCTGTAGTAGGTTTCTTGTGTTCTTGGTTAGAAAATAACTAAAATATAGTTAGATATTGACAGGAAGTAATTCAAATCTAAAGGAAAATCCTTACCACAATTTGGTTTTTTCTAAATAAGACTGAGTGGAATAAATGAACAATTTGTTTTTAAAGAAAGGTTATATTTGTGGTTAGTCACCTAAATTAATCCAAATATTCCAGTTTTTAAATAAAAACGTTTGATTACTGCTGTTTTTGTGATGTAATTTATAGAAAAATGGGTTTCATTGTCGAAAATTAGAAATTATATATAATTTCTCTTTTTCCAAGTATGTATTTATAATACATTGCTATTGTGTAATATTTTGAGCTTGGATTAAAAAATGTATTCTGCTATTCTGTGAAGAAACAAAAGGAGGTAAAAGTACACAAGAAACATACATTAAAATTTTTTATTTTGCATACTTTCTGTTGTTACTGGCTATTATACTGCTTTTGGTATATAGTCATTTGATGCAGCTAAACCTACATCTGGAATGTATCACTGGAAAATGACCAAAGTTGTATAGAAGACTCACCTTAGTTTGTAATATTAAAAATTTTTTTATTCTGATTCCGTTGCATGCACTGAGTTTCCACTGGGTGGAATCCTGCAGAAGATACAGTAACAATGGTCCTTGTACTAATCTTTAGTTTTTAAAAAACATTTGGTGCTTTTGTTTTTATTTGAATTGGTTTATAAAGCTGAAAAAACTGTAGAATCAGATTTTATAAAGTCTGGTACCTATGAGACAGCTGAATCAAGTTACTTGATATCAGCCACTTGATTGTAGTTACAATAGCACATGAGAAGAATCACTATGTTTCTAGCGTTTTATTGTGTCTTTTTCACAAAGCACCGTATGAATTAAATGCATGTATCTGAAGTTGGTTGTAAGTCTATTGAACTAAAATATAGTTAATGAGTGTCTGTCTATGACCAAGTTCATGAAGGATGAAAGTCATGATTAAATAAAAGAGCTAAATTTTATTTAATTATTTATTGACAGTAGTATGCAAAATCTATATAACTATATCTTTCACTTACTATATTACTGTCCTCATTGCAAATAATAAACCTTTATTTAGTATCTTATTACATTAACCTTTTAATTAAATTTTAAGTCCATTACTTTGCATCAGAGTACACCAACCATAATCAGTCTCTCCTGAGTTACTTCCTTCTGTTCCATTACCTGTAGGGTTCCCAAACACTACGGCACTCATGTGTGAGCACTTTGATCACTCACCACTGTTATTTCACACACACAGGTTGTCTCCAAGCTGCTGACAAATTCCATGGCTTCTTAAAATCACCAGGAACACTAGTCAGGCACAACAGTCCACAACACTTTCCCAACTGTCTTTGGCTGGATAAAGATCTGTATTCATATATGCTAATACTTTCAAGGTTATGCTGCACTTATACTTGCCTAGAGATAATCTAATTTAGCATCAAGACTTTTCTTGAAAGCAGAGATAATTGTTTGTGGGCCCAAAATATCATACAGCTTCCCCTCCGTGTACTTTGCACCACATCATCTTGTATCGGCTTTGTTACAAGTGCCACTCACAGGCTGTAGGGGAATAGACTTCCAGCAATGTTTAAAAACATTGTTTTGATCTGAAATGTGTCCCCCATATAAAATATCCATATTCACATAATGGTTGAAATATGTTCAAAATTTGGTTTTCATTCAATCATATGTAATTTTTTGAAACACTTTGTAACAGACTTGAGAACTCTAGGATACCCAAACAGTCTTAACTTACATTTAACTAAGACTGAAACTATACTAACTTTGATGTCTGAAGAAAATTGTAGTTTCTGTTTTATTTCTGTGGGATGGCTTCATACTGTGGACGTAGATTTTAAAAGCCATCTATTTACATTAATATGGCATAAATGATGTATTTACATTTAGACAATCAAAATTTTACTTATCCACTTTAATATGTGACTTGCTATGTATCCTTGGGGTTTTTATTAATTAATTAATGTTTTATTTGGTGGTTATGTTCTTGTAGTTTAAAGGTGGTAATGAAAAGGCTATCATGAAAGTGATTTTTATGAAGAATTTTCTCTTTTATTAGAAGTTTAGGTGTTTCATTCATTGTGTTTTAATCTTGGTCTTTCATTACTCATTTACAATATTTTTGTAATGGATTCAGTACTTTAACTTACAAAAATTTATTTAAAGCTAATAATTCAGATGTTACATTTAATTGATTTCTTTTGCAGTTACAATTTACAGGTGCAATGTGACTGAAATGTACCAAAAAAGAATTCCAAGCTGGTGAAAGTGCCCCCTTTTTAACAAGTTTAAATGTTGTGACAAGTTTGAAGGTTATTTAAAACTAAAGTTAATTCAGAGTATGCAGATTATAAGTGATGTTTGCATTTAAATTACATTTTTCATAAAAAGGAAACAAAAATTTATAGAAGAATGAAAAAAATTTCAATAAAAACTTTAATAAAAACCACCTGCGTACCATTTTTGATTCATTTAATTATTTTATTCTCTCCGTGTTTAGCTATATATTGCAGGTCATGCAACTTGAGAACATTTAATAACATTTTTTCATTTAAATTTATACTTTTTGTAATCCTGTTGCTGTTATAAAATTTAATTTTTATTAATGGTTAAGCGTAATGAGAGATATTTGAAGTGGTGGCTTTTAAAACATACCTTTTGCATTTTTTGGTTTACTTAAGGAGGGGAAGACTAATGATCTTAATTTTATCTACATTACATTAAAAATTGTTACACATAACTATGGCTTATCTGACCTTCAGATCAGGAGTCTTGAGATGCAAGTGTACTGCTTAAGCAACCCTGGTTATGGGTGTTGTCAGGAGAAAATTTGACAATAATATTGAAATTGGTATAATTGTCCATGTGATGACATATTTAAAGGAAACACACATTTTGATCATTGCATATTTGTTCTCAGCATTATGTGATGTACAGAATTAAATTATTTTGACATAATTTAGCCTGTTGAGTGGCTCAGACTTTCATGGTTAGAGGAGCGGTGAAGATGAAATGGATAGTTGAGGTGTTGAGGGTGTTAAAAGTGTAATTTAAGCCTCTCGGCAGAATGTTCTTCCATGGGGAGGTCAGGTGGCTACTCCAGCACTAAACAAAAGGGCTCCTGATGGTTAAAACTATTGTCTATTACACGAGTCTTGCAAAAGCTGGTTGAAGGTGCCGGTGGGGTGCAAGCCCTACACTACCTCACGTGAGCCGTATCTCGGACTGGCGAGCTAGGCGTATGACTGGGTGCGGTCATGCCGGCTGCATACTTAAACTATGTGAACTTTCTAAAACTGAACACAGCACTTGCAAATACATTTTTTTATCACTAGTAAAATTATGTTAACAAATTCACACTGCAAAATATAATATTACATTAATTTTGGGAGTATGTGATGTTACTCGCATTATGTTAAAAATCTAAACAAAACTGGTATTTACATTCTGGTATTATTAAATAAATTTTCTGTAATATGTGCCAAGCTTTGCACACTTAATGTTTTTAGTAATTTATTTTGTTTAGTTATTGCATTGTACCTTGCGATGTAGGCACGAAAATTTCTCGTACTTTTCGTTGCATAGGCACAAAATATTCCAAAACCCATTGGCTGGACAGCTTCAACCTGCCGATATGATTGGTGAGCACGGTACTACACTGCTGCAGAGTGACAGTCTGCAGTTTATCGCATTTGAGGTGTTGTATATGAGGTGTATTTGGTATGGTTTGGGTGCACGGCATGACAGATGATCTGGAGGGGAGGATGTTGTCCTGCATCTAATGTCCCCCTCCTGTGGAGACCATCTGTGGGTCATGCATTCTAGGTGCAAGGGTGGTTGGCAGCCCTGCACCTCCTCAACAGCAGGTGATAACCCCCCCTGGGGCTTGTGTTATGCTGGCTGGTAGGGCGACCGGACTTTGGGGAGCAGCCCATGGCGGTATGAGGCACTGTGATATCTCCACATGCGGTGTATGCACATCAGCAATTACGATGCAACTGCTTGGAACGGTGCAGAGGCGGCGAGCAGGCTGTATAACTGTCCTCACTGTTGCTGTCGCTTGCAGAGCTGGCATCCTGTGAAGTGAGTTGCTTCTGGTAGTGACCCGGGCTGGTGGTGAAAGAGGGGTTTGGTCACCCTATGATGTCCCCTCTGCTGCTGCAAGTGCCTCTGCTGCGGTGGCACTTCCCAAATGCATCACCCCCTCGTCTGCAGTGGATGCCTCCACTGGCAATGGCAGGGAGCATCTCAATACCATCAAAAGTGCATAAGCTGCCCCTAGAGTGTCACCTTGGGCCGGCAAGGTAAAAGAGGAGGGGTCATCATTCGTGGTGGAGCCACGACGCCAAGTATCGTAATGTGGGCAGGCCGTCCTGCGTCTCCATATTGTTGCTGTGATATCTTGGAAAAGTCAGTGGCGCTCTGACATAGATTACATAATTAATAAATAAATTACAAAGAAATTTGCACAAGACGACGCAGCAAGGGAAGTGAAAATGACAAACACAAAAATACTAAACTATAAACAGAACAATAAATGAGCATTGATGTAATCACTTGAGTGGGTAAACATTGCATTTGTGAGTGTAAACAATGAAGGCACTGACAAATGTAAACAATGCATGTCATGTAAACACTAAACTGATAAGGTGTAATGAAAACATAGTGTTGCACTTCGACAAGGATGGTGATATGAATGGTAATTTGGTCATCTAGAGCACTTGCGAGTGTTTCGACTGGTTGTCATTCGCCGGGCGACTGGACATCTTGGCTGTGTGAACCACATGCAAGAGGGGGATTGCGTACCCTCTAATTATCTCTGCATGCATGGTGGTGGAGTGCGTGTATGATGAGTGGAATGTACAGTACAGGTGATGCAATGAGTCGGAAGCACAAGGTGGCCAAAATAAACATAATTATGAGTGACATGCACTTGCTAGACTGAAATGATGTGCGTTTTCAAGATGGCTTGAACAGTGGTTGTGTTCTGAAATGAATTTGTTAGTTGACTGAATTTCCCCTAAATACCAGCTGAATACACAATTATGTATGCTTGATAGGGATTGGCAGTTTGAGACAAATTCCTGAGGTTTCTCGAGACTGGCACAGTACCCATGTGTTTTGAGAGATCTCGCAAGGTCTCGAGAGCTCCGCCAATGTGCATATCCATCCTGCAGTGTGCTGCATGTACGGTGTAGCAAAGTTGAGTGTATTTTCATGCCGAGCAGTCAACCACTGTCCTCTGCGATGCCGTGCATGCATGTCTGTGAATGATTGAGTCGCTCATTTATAGGGAGATTGTATTATTGATAACACACAATCTATGAAAGATGTGCGCTCTGCCCTGTGAGTATAAGTAAGAATATGCACATCTTTACTGGTGGCAGTAACAATCACATAATGACGTCCCATTTTAATACTATCATATTATGTATTATGTTGGTGGAGTATTCGCGTTATCTTTAGGCACTATGGCACATGACTGTGAACACTGTAAATTGTTCTAATACCGTATGTGATAAATTTCAGATGATGTCGTCAGCTAAACGGAAGTCGTGGATGTGGGAATACTTTGAAGAAGTGCCACACAGGAAAATCAGCTGTGTTGTTTGTATGAAAGAATTAAAATACGGTAGTAAAAATACTTCTGGCATGATCCGGTGCCTAAAAAAATACAAAATTGTGTAGTGCTACCAAGCCTCTGGCTCTGCTACACTGATCGTTCTTAGGATGTCACGCAGATAGCAGCACAAAGGAATCAGTCTTGAGAAAATCCTGAGATTCTTGAGACCCATGGCGTCACTCCTTAGAGTCTCGAGCAAGACGTGGTTCCCACACTCCTGGAAAGTCTTTGAAAAGTACTTGAATTGCATTAAAGAGATCAAGGGCCCTTAAAAGTTCTTGAAAACATGCTTAGGTGTTTAAAAGTGCTTGAAAAATGTCCAGATGCTTAAAGAACTTAATTTTCATAGTGTTTATTTACATGGTATTTATTCTTGACAAATTAAAATTGGAGTGCAGTCATTAGATTTACAAGAAAATTTATGGTATGTATGAATAGTTTCTATGGAGCTTTATTCCTTTTTTTAGTGTGTACAGTTGTAGGCCTGCATGTTTGTTCGGTATACAATTATTATCGGCAGTTGTGATGCCATACTCTTGTTTTTGCTCTGATAAGACAATTCACTTTCTAGCATTGTCAAACGTACGAGAATTATAGTACACGGACACAAGAATGTATGGTTTGTGTACAGTGTATGATAACATCTGATTTCATACACTTTTGTACGAGAATAGGCAACTTGCAAATTTCGCAAATATAGTTGAAAATTATACAAACAAATTTATATGCGTAAGAAAATAAAAATGTGCCGTTTGTTGCATAAAAATTGGTTTTTGACAAAGTTATTTTTTAAAACTGCAACTTTTGCGGCCGCTGTCACGTGAATGTGGAACGCTCTCTCATTGGTTTGATGTCACTAGTCATATGCCAACCCCGACACATTACAAACATACAGCACTATAATGGATGGCAACTTTGTGAAAGCACAGTTGGGTAATCTGCCACTAGGAGATACCAATATGGTACTAGATTAATTCAATTCCCATTGTTTTGTGGAACCTGAAATAAGAGGTGTAAAATTACAAAGGTAAAATTCTTATGTTTTGTGTACCTAACGTATCTTTTATTATTCTGATGTCACAATAACTGTATCTACACTTTCTTTTTAAAATCTAAGACCGTATATATTAACTGAAAATATAGATATGGTAGTTTGAGAAACACTTAATACCTGGGATGAGATTAAATACAGCAAAAAAAATTGGCAATAAAAGTATTTGTTTTATTCATTGAAAGCTGTTTTCTCTCTGTTTTTTTAAGGGAAAATGATAATAAAAGTAACACAGCCCACCTGTGTAAAATGTGTAGGCCTATTTAGTGTCAATTTTGTGGAGCTATACTTATAATTTTTTTGTAACATCCAGTTTTAGTAACTTAGAAAAAGGGCAAGAGAAAGTCTGGAGTATGAAAGTAAATTCGTATTTGATCAGCATTTTTAAAAACATGCATTTAAGTGTTTGCTAAGTAAAAAATAAAGTTATGATTTAACTACATTGTTTGGCTTATGAAAGATAACTACAGACAAATCAAAGCAACTTAGAATTTATTATAAGATTTTGTGTTTGAAATATACTGTACTGGTAGGCCCTATAATATAAACCAAACTTTTTGCTAGAGGGGCTCTGAGCCTTACACAAATAATTTAATGATTAATTTGCATGGTTTAACATCATGACATGTAATGATGTAGGCATACAGTATTAACATAGCTTAAATATGATAGCTGTGCTTTTGAAACAAATGTTAGGAAGATATGTATAATTAATCAAACAATATCTATACCAAATTCTGTCTGTTAGGCATAAAAAGCTTACAAAATGTAAAGCTTACATTGTGTGGCTAAATTTTTTGTAAACATATTTATATGACTTTATTATTATGAAATACGTTAATAATATCTTTTTATGTTCCCGTATACATTGAATACAAATTATTAAATGTGCTGTGGTGTGTGTAAAAAAATACTATAGTACCGTAATGAAGGTTAAGTCAGATGTAAACAGAAGACATTAAGAAGTTCGGTATTAAAACTACTTACATATTACATGCGGAAAACAAAAACACCTTAAATATAATTAATTACGCCATAATGGTCTTCGCAAACAAAAATAACAGATTTTGACTAAACATCTTTAATGTCTAGCTTAGCTGCGTTAAACCACTTCTTCCTGTTTGTTTAGTTTCTTGTAACTGTAACAAATATTTTATCAGGTGTTTTGCGAGATATACTAGTACAGTGTGTTACAATAAACCATTTTGATGATTTAGGTATACTTTACTCTCTATTTTCACTTTCCATTACTTCAAAAAATTTAATTTAACCAAATACCTATCACCGCTGAAGTAAACAAACACGGTGGCCAAGGTTGTATCTTACTTGTGACGTCATGGAGTGAGCAGGCGCGACAGGCCCATTTTGGCAAGCGTTTTAAAATGTAAAACTTTCATTCAATCATTACTTTTTCAAAACTAATTTTTAAATTGTAATACTTTTTAAATACATTTCTAACATAAACAATTGAAAAACAATTGGTAGCAAAAAATGTGCATGTTGCCTATTTCGAGAACCTGCGCCAACAAAAATTACAAAAAGGAGTGTTATTCTCTAATTGTGAACAAAGCTTCTTGTGTAGCTGCAACAATTAAATTACTCCTCTCCTATCAGATGTAAGAAAAATATTCCCCGATACTTCTCCCCGTCTGCTTTATCATGCAAATTTTTTAGCTTTCGATTTGTCCTGAGCCTTGTGCCAGTTACAGTAAATTTTGGTTCCTTGAAATTTTTGAGCTAAAAAAAGTGGGAACCCTGCAAGACCATTGCCCATCACTAATGCTTGGTAAACTTGCTTAATCAACAAAACACAGTGGATAATTAATTGGCACACCCAAATAAAGGAATACGTGCTGGTAATTAATAGAATGTATGAATGACGAATGGGGTGAATGGAATTTACATCACAAAAGGCATTTTCTATGCACACTGCTAACTTGAAATGTGCTAGTGAGCTTGTTCTGGCTGCGAAGTTGACATGTCGCTGTGCGGTGAGTGTCAGAACATGCTGTGTTCATGTATGCCTGCAGGTTTCATAAGTCAAATGTTGAGCGCTGTGGGAGAGGAGGGGTGTGGCTCGCGTGCTCCTGGGGTAAGATGATGTGAGGTGGCAGAAGCGACAGCTGCCTGCCAATCAGCTCCCGTGGGCATGATGCTGCTGCAGGTGAGAGGAGGGTGACACTCGCCTGTTGTCTCACCACACAGGTGTGAAGTGATGAATAATGTAGCCACGAACGTAGCACATAAATCTGAAATGCGCTGCCTGAGATGTTAAGTTCATGATAGCAGTGGCGTGTAACACTTTTCACCTGTAGAGAGAATTTCTGAAGCACTATCTGTCACAAGAATGATGAAAAATTATGTTCATAAGGGTGTGCAATTTCACACACGGCTTCACAGGCTCTGATAGCACATTTTGCTGTTGCTGTCGCTGTCATACGCACCTGTCAGGTGAGCTGGCTATTATTTTCCTGATAACTGCTCTACATTTCATGCTGGGAACAAATGGTATCATGGTGCTTGCACCGCTCTGAAACACTGCAGGTGCCTTGGCATCTAGGCGGCGATGCAGACCCGTTTTCCACGTTGTTTGCTTGCGCTGCAGCTGGATCTTACAACTGCATGTCTGACATGCAGAAGCCGGTGGCAGACAAGTTTTACCGGTGCTGTGAAGCATCCATGGTGGATTGGATTCCGGGTGTTGGAGCATGTGGATGCGGCATCTTGGCAATTACTACTGCCACTCTGGCAACCCACTCTTCCACCATGATGCCGGAAACCATAAACACTGGTTTCTTGCTTGCATTTTGCATCCCATTGCAGGATGGTGACAGTTTGCTTGTATCACTGGTCAGGCCTGGCATGAATGGTGCAGTGGTTGTTGGTGGCCACATTGATGTAATGGTCTGCGCAGGTGTTGCTGTGGGTTGTATGAAGGGGACAGTTGCTGGTTGGGGAATTTGCTGTAGGTAGGTTGGTGGCACTGGAATGAGTAGTGGTAGAAGGAGAGACATAGGAAAACATGCGATAGTTGGTAGGTGGTGGAAGGTATGAGGCAGCTTGTGGTAGGGGAAGGGATGCAGTGGGCAATACTGGCTGATGTGGTGTGGAGTGGGCGAATTCCATGTTGTTGTTTACATTCACCATATGGTCACTAGGTGGGTGTGGCGGTGACCACACACTCTTTGCTGCAGTACACTGTGTACAAATGAAGTGTCCAGCTTGCACTTTGAGTTGTTCCCCTGCTTGTAGACACTAGCCATGTACATGTTGCAAGCAAACACACCTCTGTTCTCACCTCCTTCACACGTGGACCTGTGACAATGTGTTGGTTGATAGCCTGGTCATGTCAATAAATCCTAGTACGCTGTGGAAGTACAGGAAGTGAGTGTCCCGAGTTGCGGTCCACTGTTTACACTGAAACTGTCCTATTTTCACAGTTGTGTATTCAGTTACGGTTAGGCACACTGTGTGGTATGCCTGAGTGCACCCACCACATTGCAAGGAAGGGGTATCTTGCGCTTTTTGTTGAGGGTTGGCTGAAATAATTAGGTTAAAGTTCTGACTAAATGGCTTGTCACTGAAACTTTCACAAGTGTCCTTCACCTCGTTGTTGGTCATGGCATGGTTGTTATTTGGGCTAGGCTTTTGATTGCACTGACGGTACTGTGTGCCTTTTTCGTAGTTCATCACAGTGTCCTGTGAGATGAGGCACAAGCATTGCAGGCACAGAAGTATCGGGACACCTCTATGCACTATGCACCCGACCAGCCATGCTTCACGTGGCGTGGCAGCTGAACAGCTGTTAAGGGTTGAAGGCCACAGCCTTCTCGTAGCACTGATGTCCTCCCTACATCCATTCAAGGGGTAGACTGGCTGTCAGCCGAGGGGTGTGTACACAGGTGCGGTGCAGTCACAGCAGCGATTGATGCTCCCTCAGCATAGGTGTGGTGAGGAGAGGGGAGTGGTTAAGTGCAGGTACACCTGCCCTTCGGCAGCTGCTTCCCCAAGGGGGAAGGGGGGTGGTGAGCTGGTAACATCCTGCTGCCCAAGATAGCCGCTAAGTCTGTGCTTTCCAGCACAGTGGTTGATTTCGGTGTCCTTTTCCCCATGTGCTGTGGCATCCACAAGGTGTCTTATTTGGCTTAATTTTTTGTCCCCACGATGCCTGGACTGCTTCTGTGGCACACACTTCATTTTGCCAGGGGGTAAAGGAAAGAAGATTTACATGCTGAAATTTCCAGAACAGGTTGGCCAAAATTTTGCAGCTAGGAAACCGGGATAGGTTTATGCCACATGGAAGGGCAACATGACTGCAGTAGGCCTGTATAATGGCCAGGACTTGCTTGCTTTGAGATGCAGTGAGGGTGCGATGGATAGTTAAGGTGTTGAGAAAAGGTGGAATTACCTGGATAGTCACCCATCATTGCCAGTAGACAGTGAAGTGATAATGATACTGCTGCTTTCAGATTTGTGTGGCTGACCACCCGCATGTAATCTTATTCGTTGCGCTGCATCTGATATTGAGCTCTTCACTAAGGGGTATTATGGCTCCCCCTCGCTGTTAAAACTTATGTGTGTTGTAACCTGCAGGCCTATTACAGGCTGACCTGCACACCTAATCTACAGTTAAGTTAGGTTGAAAATGTATTAAAAATTAAGAGCAGAATTAACAGCACGCTTAAGGTTTTACTGGTTTACGAGGTCCTGTGCACCTACACTCCTGAAGGCAGTAGTTGCTTGAAATAATAAATTAAGTTTGAGAACTTACGTATATTTTTCTTGTACATACATTTTACTGCATAACAACAGTACACAACTGATACTGATCCAGGGTCTAAGCCTGCCTGGTAAGTTACATGGTGCGAAAAGTCGTGGAGACACAGATCACATGCCTAGAATATAATTAAATGTGCAATTTAAGTCTCCCTTGGCAATGCTATTCCATGAGGAGGTGAGGCGGTTATTCTGGCACTGAACTAAAAGGTTCCAGACGGTTAAAAGTTGTTCATTACATGATTATTGTAAAAATTGGTTGAAGGTTCTGGAGCGGCACAAGTCCTGCCTGCCTCGCACAAACCGTATTACAGACTGGCGGGCAAGGTGCGTGGCTGAATTGGGGTCATGCGGGCTGCACATCTAAACAACGTGAACCTGCTAAAACGAAACACAATACTTGCAAATACATTTTTAAGCACTAGGAAAATTATGTTGACAAATCAAAACTGTAAAAAAAAAATATTACATTAATTTTGAGATTATGTGATGTACTTGCATTATGTTAAAAATCTAAACAAAACTTGTATTTACACACTAGAATTATTAAATAAATTTTTCTGTTACAAAACTATTTATATAATGATTTTTTGACAAAAGAAATGTATAATTGATATACAAGAACACAACATTTATGAAAGATTGCACTATAAAACATTGTTCAGAGCTAAGAATCAATGTTTTCAAGTAGTGATTAAATTGTAGGTGACTGTAGTCCTGGTGACTGGCACTTGCTGCTCAAGATGCCAGANAAATTTTTCTGTTACAAAACTATTTATATAATGATTTTTTGACAAAAGAAATGTATAATTGATATACAAGAACACAAAATTTATGAAAGATTGCACTATAAAACATTGTTCAGAGCTAAGAATCAATGTTTTCAAGTAGTGATTAAATTGTAGGTGACTGTAGTCCTGGTGACTGGCACTTGTTGCTGAAGATGCCAGCATTGTCTCCAACACGAGAAAAGCCTAGCACCATGGACAATGCCATACCATGAAGAAACATCCCTGGGATGCCACAATCTCAGGAGGATTTTTTTGAACATGTTGTAAATATATTTGAAGTAAATATAAACATTCATTGGTGACTGGTGGCCAAAAAATATATGGATGTTCTGTAGTACATAAACAACACACACACACAAATAGTGTATAAA
Organism: Clitarchus hookeri; assembly: GCA_002778355.1. Classification (NCBI taxonomy): domain Eukaryota; kingdom Metazoa; phylum Arthropoda; class Insecta; order Phasmatodea; family Phasmatidae; genus Clitarchus; species Clitarchus hookeri. The sequence goes on along the minus strand of NQII01000187.1, from coordinate 1,024,588 downwards.
CAGTTGGTTTTGTGGTTAATTAAGCCTTTTTGAAATCATTGTTTGGGAAAAATCCATTACTTGTAACTGTTTAAAGTGTAATGTAATTATAAATACTGCCTGGCATATCCATCATCATGTTAACAACAAATTACAAAAAGTTGTTACATGTATTAACCTCATATTGGTCTTTTTTTTTGTTTTGTAGCGAATAAATAGATAATTGACATACCAGTAGCATGTTTGTGTTTTTAAACAGTTTTAGGTCCCTGACAATGTAAATATTACATGAAATTTAATGATACACAGTAGGCAACATTATCCCTAAATTTGAAACTAATTGTGGCCTTCGAAAACACTAGGTCAGCAATGAGCCATATCTACCATAAATACTCATGGTTTGTGTTTAACTTTGTTGTTGACAATTTGCATACTCTTATATATCATTGCATATTTAAAATGTGAATGGCACTATATAGATGAGGAAGTTAGAAATGTGGTAATTGATGTGTAATTATATATTAATATTAAAGGGACCTAATCCTACACCGACACAATGCATAGTAAACATATAATTTTTCTTTCTTGTATTATCAATACAATGAGACAATCTGGAAAATTTGTCAATGTTGGTTCCAATGAAATTTGATGTAACAGTCTTGGAGTAAAACTTTTGTTATATCAACAGCATCACTATTGCTGGATGTTGTTCCTCTCTCTTCATTATTCATAAGAGTGTTTTCATTCTTTTAAGTTTCAATAAATAACTACCCACCTCTACTATTATTGACGTAGAATGTTCTTAAATTTCAGTGGTTATGAAGTAGAAAGTTCTAATAAATTAATTATTTCTGTTATTGGCTCTGGTGAATTATTTTTTAACATTTGTTTTGAGAGATGTTGTATTGCTTGCTTAAGTCATTCTTTGTATAATCTTCACTTATAAATTTTCTCCAATTCTAAATTATTCACAAAAGGATAAAGCTACTTTTATTAATTTTATTTTTGGAGCATAGGTAAATTGCTTAAGGTATTCAACAAATATTCCAACTGCTAACCAGATACAGTTTTAAGTATTACAAGAAAAAGGTAGGTACTACAAAACATCCAATTAATATTTATTCCATATTTACGTTAAAAGCATAAAAAATTGTGTGCAGGTCATAGTCAACATTAGCCACTTCCTGCTATCATTCTTTAAACCACTGTTTAAAATATATAAAACCTTTTAAAACTGCCTTGCCAAATCCATTAATAAACAGTTTTAATGTGCTGAATTTCTTGTCCCAATCCAGTCTGAAAAGTCACTATGTAGATCTGCAGGAAACGTTAGACAGTTTTGTAGGCAAGTAGCATTTTGATCCAAATTACAGGTTGAATATAAAAGAGTATCCCAAATTTGAAGGTCTATAATATCAAAACCAAACAACCTACAACCTTGATTGACCAATCAAATTAACTGTGGAACCATGAAGTTTGTTTACCATAAATTCATAAATGTTCAATGTGACGACCACGAGCGGCCCAAATGACATCTACGCGCTAATCAAACTCGTTCCATGCTCTTGTCAGCATGCCCGGTGTTATGGTTTGTATGGCGTCCGTAATTCTCATTTTAAGGTCATCAATGTTAGCCGGCAATGGTGGACGAAACACTTGATCCTTTTTGTACCCCCATAGAAAAAAATTGCACGGGGGTAAGATCTGGGCTTCTTGGAGGCCAGTGATGAAGAGCCTGGACACCAGCTGCTCCTCGACCAATCCAGCATTGCGGCAACATCTCGTTCAGGTATCCGCGAACAACTGGGTGCCAATGGGGTGGCTCACCATAAAGGAAACATCAAACCGTCCCCTTCACATTGACGTGTCGAATGCGAACTCGCTACCCTCTCACCACCTCAAACCGAGAGTTACGAATGCCATCCAAACAATAACACCGGACATGCTGACGAGCATGGAACGAGTTTGATTATCACGTAGATGTCGTGCGGGCCGCTCATGGTGGTCACATTGAATATTTATGAATGTATGATAAACAAATTTCATGGTTCCACGGTTCATTTGATTGGTCAATCAAGGTTGTAGGTGGTTTGGTTTAGATATTATAGACCTTCAAATTTGGGGTATTCTTTTATATTCATCCTGTACCAGCAGTTGAACTGCCTATCAATATACATAATTCAGCCAGCTACCAAACAGATTATCCAAGCTCTTGCACCACTAGCCACACATACCAACTAACACCCCTGTCAACCTAATTCAAGCAGCATACTCCAAGTTTTGTGATGCATTCACAAAACTGCCTTNGCCTATCAATATACATAATTCAGCCAGCTACCAAACAGATTATCCAAGCTCTTGCACCACTAGCCACACATACCAACAACCACCAACTAACACCCCTGTCAACCTAATTCAAGCAGCATACTCCAAGTTTTGTGATGCAAAAAAGAGATATAAAACATTACCAAGCATAAGTTACACAATCAGTAATAATGACATACTTACAAACAGTTATAAACATAATATTACTTNAAAAGAGATATAAAACATTACCAAGCATAAGTTACACAATCAGTAATAATGACATACTTACAAACAGTTATAAACATTATATTACTTAGTAAACCCNTATTACTTATGTACTATTGGCACACCATGTCTAGGTAAATGGACTCCCTAGTGCTACGCGGTACAGTCAGCATGGAGCAGCGCGTCGTGGTGAAACTTTGCACAGTTTACAACGGCCAGGCAGTGTACTTGCTGTTCAGAAAACATTAGTTGTGAATGATCTTGCCCACAGCACACAACCTTTTGATACATTAATTATATGATTTTATAATATTTCAAGATTATTTTGCCACAATAACTATACCGTTTAGTCTGTTTAACTTGGTACAAGCAGAAAAAGGTTGATACTTGAGATTAAGCAAATGTGTTTTAAGTCACGATAGCTGTACAAAAACGAAGAAAGAAATAAAGTATAAATGTATCTAAAAAATGTCTACAAACTTGGAAATAGCTCTCTATAAAATTCCACAACAACAAATAAAAGTAATAATCCAACCCAGGGAATAATGGGTAGATCTTATTGTGCGTATAATTACTTGTTTAAGTGTTTAAAACACTTATCTTGGTGCCTTACTAAGTTATAATTCTTTCTGGTTTAAAATTTCACGAATGCTTGAGAAAATTGCTAATAACTATAATTTATGCACTACATTTTAGTATAAACTATAGGCCTAATGTAGGTCACAAAAATGTTAAAAATATTGATGTAACTTACACAAGTTAATGTCATTTTAATATTCCAAAAACATAATTACTAACCAACCACTATTGAATTTTTTTTTCAAGTAAAATTTAATATTTAAAGGAACAGTATATTTTGTACTGTCAAAATGCAACTGCTAGAACAGAGTTATCACTACATTCAGATGTTATGTCACTTTTCAGCAGTAGTTTCATACCTGTTGTCATTCAGATAAATATTTCCCATGATCTAGGCCCTATATTCTTCTTCAATCCTAGTTGCATGCCAATTATCTTCCCAGTTGGTACCAGTTTGATCACATTTAGTTCACACTTGTAACAAAGCAGTCGTATGACATAATGACCGTGTAACTCAACTAGATTTTATACTATGAAATTGTTTTCTTTAGACCAATATTTTGCTATAATATCATAATGTGTTAGACCAAACATTGTTATGTGATTTATGTGTATATATGTTCAGAAAAATGTCTTCCAAATTTATTGTCATACTCAGTTTTGCAGTTTTGGTGGAAGTTCACTGGATTTATGTACATAAAAAGCTACAGTATAGTAACACAGTAAATATGTACACGTCTGTTTATGTAAATATTATCGGTTTATGAATAGTTATGTATATTTTTAACATTTTTATATTTGCATGAAAATGGTGTTGAATTTAGTTTAACTTACTGAGGTCATTATTTTTATTTATGTTGTCTCTTGAAAGTCACAGAAGAGTGATACAGAGAGATGCAGCAGAAGGATATGCAATGGGCTGAAAGTAGAAACTAGCTCTAATTTTTAAAAGTGCTCACTTTACCGTGAATTGCCTACAACATATAATATGGTGTTTTTTTGTAATAATAACTACAATTACTTTTTTTGCCTGGGGTAGTATTTTTTCTGCAATCTTTTTGAATTTGGGAAACTGACCTCTGACTTACACCTTTGTATTGCATATTATCTTGTTGCTTTTGCAAGAGATACAAGCAGATATTTGTTTGCAGCTTCTACATCGCAACATTCAGTTACTACCTTTATAAATAGTTTCCCTCTCCCCACTTTGCAGAACTTTCTTATATCTGGAATATCTAGCGCTGGGCTCCATTACTTGATACATACTGTGCTTTGTTCGAATGTTTTTGCCACAGATGGCACAATGGCTTCGGTGTGTGTGCAGTTACTTCCCCCCTCGCTTACGCTTCCCTGCTTCCCTGCATTTTCAGCTGTCTAGACGTGGCGCATGACAGTACTTACATTTCTTCAACATTGGTTGATGTTTACTATATTACAGTAAACTCTCAATATCCTGGACTTTGGATAACTTGGACAGGCAAAAAGCAATTTTGTTTTTCATAAATGTAATAGAAAAAACACACTATTCATTTAACAAACCCTAGGTGCTGAAGAAAATGTATAGGATGTAATTTCCTAAATTTAAAACTTGTTCAGCTCCACATATTTTACAATGCGTGTTCAAATATTCGTAGAAGCAAAATTCATGTGGAACGCAATGGGAGAAGTTTTTGCTAAAATGAAGCATTTGGCCAGCAGAGATGTGGCAACATATCCTGCTGTTATCTAGCATGTGTCCCTCCCACCTCTCTTTTCAAGGTCGGGCAAACAAGCAATGGCAGTTCCTGCTGTAGCCCCCCCCTGAATTATTTGTGAATTAAAGTAAACAATTTTTTATGTTGCAGTTGCTCTCAATTTAAAATAAACCTTATTATGATTGCTTCGAGCTTTCTATTCTGCAAACAATCATAGGCAGATTCTCTTAACTAAGCAAGGCGTGATTACGTAGCTTGTATAGTGCTGGGCTGTGGCGGAGGCAGCCCGTCCTGCCTTGCTAGTGCATGCGCACACCGCAGGGGGCAGGGATGTGGAGTACTAGGAGCAGGCAAAGGGGGGGTGTCTTGCCCTTCAACGCACATGAGCTGCAAGGCTGCCAGCCTTATGGGCTGTCGTGGGACGGGAAACTGGCGCGCGAGTTTATATTGCTTTGCTGTTGGCAAGCTGGTGATTACTTCAGGTGTAAAGTGAAGCATTAAAAATATTGTAGGTATGCTATTTTCACTATACTTGAATTTAATTTAACATGAACAGAATAAATGTGGCAGGTTTGCAAACCATTTCTTTTTCTCAATTATCACTACAGGAGAAAAATGAAATTAAAAACAAAGAACGACCTATTCCTGACTTAATAATTAATCAGACTTCATCAAGTAAGCAGCAGACAAATAAAAGAAAATGTAATCGTGGTGTGTTTGATAAGCACAAATGGCTGTGTGGATGTGAATAAAAAAATTATCTTTTGTTTTAATGAAAAGTATGTTAAAAATATTTTTAGTTTATTTAATTAATTTGCATATTTGCTGTGTTGCAAATATCTGTGGTTTAAAAATCACAAAATAAAATAATGGGAATATTTTATTAGTACAGCATAAAATACGCAATGAAAAAGCAAATTACAATGTTAAAATAATATTTTATCAATAAAATGTTTTTACACAACAAAAATTTTTAATACATGATTATTCAAAAAAGGATAGTGCAAAAGTAAAGCTAATTTATCCATGCACCATCCTTTTTTAATACTCCTGTATACTGAAGCGATAAAGAAAAATGAGATCTTTTATTTTTGATTTCAGTAAGAAATCTAAGTACATATTGAAAATCTAAGTGAAATGGAAATTTGAAATTCACTGAATATTTAGTGCTTGTCAAATATTAGTTTAGGTGAATAACAATGAAAATTTTTGTTTGTTTGTTTGTCCATTTGTCTATGGTAATTACTAAATGTTACTGAAATAATTACTTGAAACTTGACTTGAAATGTTTACAAAAGCTATTTTGTCAAGTTCAAAAATTTTAGTACAACATTTATTCCTTCCTTATGCAATCCATTCATGTCTTATTTTTTTACATGTACTTTAAGGAAATATTTAGGAGCATATTGTTATACTATATTGCCACCAATGACACAAGGCAAGTTTGATTTCATAATTTAAATTGAATTCAGTTGATTATGTGCAAGTTTTTAGTTGACAATAGATATTAATTAAAAACTTGATGAAATTGTCAGATTTTTGTTAAATATTCATTAAAGCTGTGTTCTCATTAAATTATTTTTCATTTTCTTTTCAGTTTCATGAAATCTAACAACATATTTTTATTTTTTGTTTTGTGAAACAAAAAATTACTTTTGCACAACCCTAGAATACTGTAAAGCTTATTTTGACACTTAAAAATTGTTATGTAATTCATTAGCTCACTCTCCCGCCCCCGTCAAATATTCAATAATACTGTGCAGCCCCACCTGTGCTAAAATCCTGTGAGTGGTGACTGCAAACAAGTCAATGTAAACACGCCATGCCGTGTTGCTTACCAGGACAGTTGCTTGCTACGAACATTCACATTGGCACCTGAAAGAAAAATCTTCACTTTGAGTGTGTTGCAGAATAATTAAAATTTATTCGAAAGCTTAATAGTTTTCTTGCATATGAATGTTTCCTGGAAATATTCTGACGTGTAACACATATTGTAAGTAGACGCACCGCTGATACCCTCCCACCCCCCGAGTTATTATCCCCCGCGAGCGCCCTCAGTTAGGCATGTGCTGCGAGACACGTGTTGCTCAACCAGGTTGACCCTAGAGGGTGGACAGGCAATTAACGCGTGCCGAGGTCATGCTGAGGTAGGCAAGCAGTTTTCGCCCACAAGGGAATTAAGACACATGCCAAGGAGGGCAGCGGCTAGAATATCGCCGACCCACCTGAGATACACAAGAAAAGGGCTGACAGAGCTTGGCAGTTGTGCCACGAGTCTCCCTCTCCCCTAGCAAAACGCAGGAGAACATGAACACATGCCGCAAAAATGCAGAAGTAATCTAGATTGGTGCCAACGCACCCCTAGTTAGACGAGTAAGAAGAGCTGACAGTGTTTGGCTGTAGGGGCACAGGTCAACACCCTCTTCCTCCCCCAACGAGTGAAGACACGTGTAAGGTTCTAAGGGGGGCGTCAAGAGAGTTTAAGAGCCGAATTGCGGGGCAAGGAGGGGATCAGTCGGATCAGAAGTTCGCGAGTGTCAGTTGGATTGTGAGGCTACCGGAAGAGGCGTGTTGTGGAGTCGTCCGTCGAGAAGAGAACCCGGAGCAGCAGTTGTGGAGAGTCGTCACCAAAGCCAGGGCCTGTGAAAGGCCGCCCGAAGCACC